>JUFY01033870.1:0-10448 GCA_001855655.1 Leptopilina clavipes
TCAGGACAACTGTTATACTCTAGCAGACGTACTGACGAAAAGGACAGCGCTTGCGCCAAACAGGAACGTCTGCTGTCCTGAATCGGCACATCAGACGTGCCGATGAGTTGTACAACCCATGCCATGTAGTTTTCAAGACATCCGCACAGCAGATGCGCCAAAATTCTTTCCGTGTATCTTTGATTGGACAAAAGATTGTAGAACAAGCTTCGAATTATTAAAAGATTTGCTGTGTAAATCACCAGTATTAAAATATCCAGATTTTAATAAAAGATTTGTTTTGACAACGGACGCCAGCAATGTAGGAATAGGGGCTGTTCTTTCTCAAGATGGACATCCATGTTGCTACATTTCAAGAGTATTAAATAATGCAGAACAAAATTATAATACAGCAGAAAAGGAATTATTGGCAATTGTGTGGGCTACAAAAAGGTTAAGACAATTTTTTTTAGGACGGACATTCACTATTCAAACAGATCATAAAGCATTAGTTTGGTTACATAACGTAAAAGACCCTAGTTCAAGATTATTAAGATGGAGATTACGCTTAGAAGAGTTTCAATATGATATAGAATATGTTAAAGGAAAAGAAAATAAAGCAGCTGACTGTCTTTCAAGATTATTTCCAATACAAAACGAGATTATTTCCAATACAAAACGAGGACGTTGAAAAAATCACATCAGCAGAAAATTCAGAAGACAATGAACTTAGACCAACAGAAGAAGAAGAAGCGTCACCCGATATACAGAGGTCTGATGACATTCCACACACGAGTGATAATAATAATGAAATTATAACCGAACAACACAATGAAACAGATGTTTTAACACAATATTTTGAAGACTGGAAAAGGAATAAAGAAATTGGAAACGTTACAATAAAACCTAATGCTCACGGGAAATTATGGAAAACGATACAAAAAAAAATTTACCCTTATTCAATAAAGAAAACTGGTTAAAATATTTTGAAGATCGAGTTAAAGAATTCATAGATAGAAAAATGGTAATAGTTCGATTCCAGTTGGGAGATCCTCTTATTTCACCCATCGAAAAGGCATTTATAAAAGAAGTTATAGAATTTTTTAGTAAAAAATACGAAGATAGATCTTTCCACTTATGTTTTAGTCAATTGAGAGAACTTACAAAAGAAGAAAGAAGATCAATATTAAAAGAAGCTCATGGATCTGTTGTAGGGCAACATTATGGAGAAAATAAAACTATTCAAAAGGCGAAACGATTAGGAGAATGGAAAGGTATGGATGAGGAAATAATAGAATTTGTTAAAAAATGTGCAGTTTGTCAATTACAAAAAAGTACGCGTATTAAAAGGCAATCAGAAGGCATTATACCTGACATACCATTAAAACCAAATGATAAAATAGCTATGGATATTTTTGGCCCTTTACCAAAAACAAAACAAGGCAACGAATTTCTATTAAGTATACAAGATCAACTAACAAGATATATTATGCTTATTCCATTAAAATTATCAACAAGTCGAAAACATATTAGAGAGTTTATTAGAACAATACATTTATATATTTGGTTCACCCAAAAGTGTTCTTACCGATCAAGGAAGAAATTTCGTTTCCGAATTAGTTGAAAATTTTGAAAACCTTTTTCGAATCAAACCAATAAGGACTACTGTATACCATCCACAAAGTAATGGACGAATAGAAAGAATGCATTCTACATTGAAAAATCTTTTAAAAACGGCGATGGAAGATAATCAGAATAAATGGGACGAAAATTTAAAAATTATTAGTCTTGCACATAATTCAACTACAAATGAAACAACAGGATTTACACCTTTTGAACTCACATTCGGAAGAGAAATAAACCTCCCCTCTACTCTTGAAAGTTCACCAAATCTTAAGTACCCAGAACTAATTCAGCAATGGAAAGAGAAGCATGAAAAATGGTTAACTAAACCTAGAGAGAAAATTAGAATTCAACAGGAAAAATCTAAAAGAAGATTACACTGAGAAAAGTGCGGGGCATGAGACGTCCCGCTAGAGCCCTGAGCAGTCCTAAATAAAGTAGTTGAGTGAACCTGCGATTCGAGACATCTCACGCCTCGGTATGAAACGTCTCAAGTCCCGGAACCGGGAACGCTGTTCACCCGACTGTCTGCTCCCTTTAAAAAGGAACTGAGATCACCGTCAACCGGGGCGTCTCAGCGCCCGGAACGAAACACCTCATGCACATAAACACAGTTGCTCTCAGCGACATTCAGAAGTGCTGCTCAAGGCCCGCACTTTTCTCAGTGTAGATGAACAAATAGTTTTACCGCAACCTTTATATGAAATAGGAGACCTTGTAAAATTAATTAATAATCAACCAGCTAATAAATTATCTGCAAGTTGGTTAGGGCCAGGAACTATTACAGAAATTTATGACAACAATAATTACCAAGTATTATATAAAAACAAAAGAATTAGATTTCATGCCAACCAGTTAATGCCATTTTACGATTTTTCAGATGATGAAAATGATCAGAATAATTCCACTAATAATTCTGAAGATTAGTCTAACATATGGAAATATCAAACTCTGAAAACGAAATTCATTTAATAAGGGGACGATTTGATAGATTAAAAAGTAAACATGATTTGTTAAATAAATTATTAGGAGGACGTAGAATAAAAAGAGGTCTAGCCAATTTTGTGGGAGATATAGCAAAGCCTTTATTTGGAATTATGAATGATGCAGATTTAGTAGCTATTAAAAATCAATTTGATGAAGTCCGTGATGATCAAAATCAATTAGCAAATATACTGACTAATCATACGAAAATTATAAAACTGATTCTGGATTCATCATCATTAGATCACGAACTACTTCAAACACAAACTAATCGAGAACTTGAATTAACTATGAATTTAAGAACGACGATAAACGAAACTATAAAAGAAAATTTTATAAATTCGAAACTAGTAATTGTAACACTTCTGATTGACGAATTAAACGAAGACATTAATATAGCAATAGACGCAATTAACGACGGAAAACATGGAATAGTACATCCCCAACTATTGACACCAAAAATACTGAAGAATACTATACAAGAATTTGAACAAGTCCATAGAACGAGATATCATTTTGAAAATACTGAAGAAACTTATCAATATATTATTGACTTAAGTGAAGTTCAAGTAGCAATAATAAAAGGGTTATTAACTTACATTTTGAGAATACCAGTAATTGAAAAAGAAGAAGGAAATATTATTAGACTAATACCAATCCCAGAGAAGATAAAGGACACTTATTTAGGATATACACCTGAACATGAATATTTCATAAAAAATAAAGGATCATATACTCCATTGAAAAATGACTACCAAACCGATTGTAAAAACGTAGCAGAATATAAAATTTGTAAAAGTAAACAACCAAATTATTTGCTAAGTAAATCTAACAGATGTGATGCTACTTTGTTTAAGAAGAGACACTTTAGCAAATTGTATTTTATCGCCATATTTATTACATCAAGAAACATATATCTCTGTTACCAATGGATACATATTACTTCCACTCCGACAAATAACTATCGACATTAATTGTGACGACAGACTTGAAACTATTACAATTCACCACTCTAGTCTAATACAAGGTTCAAGATGTAAAGTATTTTTAGAAAACACAGAATTGTATCTTCCAAGTACACAAACATTAAACAAAATTGTAAACATTAATGTAAGCTACGTATTACCATTTGATAAAAATGAAATAGAGAATCTTAGAGATAGATTGATTCCGTTACCTCAAAAATTAGATCAGCAAACTTTAGCAAATGCTAAAATAGGATTAGATAATACATTAGATTTATTGGAGCAAATAAAATCACGTACTCAAATTAATCATTGGAAAGAAAAAGCTGTAGACATATTACACATTGCAGGTTATAGTAGTTTAACTATAATAGGAATTTATGTAATGTATAAATGTAAATTGTTTAAAATAATACGAAAATGTTTACTTAAAAAAGTGTGGTTATTCTGTAATAAAAATCAAATCACTAACGAACCCGTCCTTGTAACATACGAAAGACAACCACATAGAGAGGCAGAAGTTGATATTAAACCTTATTTAAATAAGAATGTAAAACTTAGGCTTTAGGGACTAAATCCTGTCTAGCGAGAGGGATTTTATAGTCAGCAAATATATATATCCCCACCTGTATTGCTTCATATTCGACATGAGGTGCAAAGCGTTTTAGCAAGTCAGTCGTATTCTTACCTTTGTAACTATATTATTATTCTTGATAATAAATTGTCACTCACAGAAGTGATATAAAAGTAAAGTGTGTCTTATTAATTAATTAGACCGTAACACACCTTAAATAATATTTTAGCTGTATGTTACTTTAAAAATTTATTTAAAGTTACAAAATCATTTTAGGGCAAATTCCCTGCTTCTTTAAATAAAAAAACTACTTATTTAATTTTTTTAAGTTTTACAACCATGTGTATGACTTTCAAAAACTTTCAATTTTTCCAAAAAATGAAAATTTTGAAAAATCAAAAAAATTTGTATAATGTATAAAAATAAAATTTTTTTATTTTTCATAGTGGAATATGATTAAAGGTTCTGAAAAAATATCAAGAAAAAACTGTTACTCATAAACAAGCTCAATTTTGATTGAATTTTTTGGTTATTTTTTTTAATTTCAATTTTTAAATTCAATTTCATTCATATTTATATTATTCTTCATTGACGAATTTTTTATACGCTTTTCTCTGAAAATGACGAAGAAGAATTTTCGAACGATGGAAATAGAATCAGCACAGATGAAGAACCTGATGACGATAATAATGATGACATGCAACATGGAGATAATAATCCTATAAAAAGAGCAGTTGGATTATATCTCCTACTGTTAAGGTCATCAACGAATGTGTCCGAAGACAAAAAAAAAAAATTTTGGCTTACTTACAAGATGTAGTCCGAACATACGTTTCTCATGCTTTGGCGCAAGCTGAGCAGGCTTTACGAAAAAAAGCTAACGTATACCTTTGTGAATATTGTAACGATGATGAGGAAATACAATCTATTGATTGCATATTTAATTTGGATAAAAAAAATAAGCGCGATAAATACTTTGAAGATGAGTTTAATGTGATAACGCCAAAAAAGTGTATTTTAGGAAAACGATTTGTAAAGTACGGCAGTGCTAATAACAATCGAGAAAGGCCTATCAAATTTAAAACTGACGAAATGTTTTTTGTTCCTCTGACAAAGGTCCTAAAAAATTTTTCAAAAAATTCTACCTATTACGAGACTTTTGGTGATAACATTTCTCAGGAAGGAATCCTTTCGTCTCATCGTGATGGAACAAAATATTATAATGGGCCTTTAAGAAATCCTGATCATCATGATATTTTATTATATTATGATAAAGTCGATATGTGCGACGGGCTAGGTTCTAAAGCTTCTGGTCAACAGAAACTGGGCATGATATATGCTTTATCCCTAAAAGTTCTTCCTATATATCGCTCTAATTTACTGTTTATCCATTTAGTTGAGATAGCAAAACATGACGATGTGAAACGATATGGTTTGAATTCTGTACTGAAGCCAATTGTACAGGATTTAAATAAATTGAATGCTGGTGTCAATGGACCAAATGGATTGATAAGTGGTAGCTTATTTGTAATTACTGGAGACAATCTTGTATTAAATGAATTAGGCGGATTTAAAGAATCATTTGGCAGGACAAGGCATTCATGCCGTACTTGTCTTGCAGATATTACAAAAATACGCACGATGGTCGAAGAAGATCCAGATCTTTTACATTCTCCTGAGGATCACGATATTTGGGTTAGCGCAATAGAAGTAGAACGTGGGCGACAAAAAGAAGCATTGATGACCAGATATGGAATAAATAGGCGAACCATTTTAAATGAAATTGATGGGTATCATAAAAATAAAATTTTTTATCATATTGTTCAGGAAGCAACGCCCGATATAGTGCATAATTTCCTCCTTGGAAATATACCCAGAACTTTACAGCACTTTGCTCAAAAGGTAATACTTCCAAAAATTTCAATTCACGTGTTAAATGCACGCATAGCTTCCTTTGATTACGGTTATTCCGAAGTCGATACACGACCTCCAAAGCTGAAATCAGCTCATCTTCTACCAGGTGCGAATTTTAAAAAATCAGCGTCAGAAGTGTGGTTACTAGCACATATCATTCCGTTCATTGTACAAGATCTGATAGAATCGGATTGTAAGAAATTTGTAAGAGTGTGATGTATCACACTCTTACAAATTTCTTCAATTTTTTAGGTCACAAAATCAACCTTGGTATGGTTGATACTCTTTCTGATTTGATAGCAGAGTATTTACAAGTATAATTTAAAAAAGTATAATACAAATATAATTTAAAAAATTATAAGACGAAACTTATTGATTGCCGTGCCGAAATTGTGCAATATTTTAAAAACGAAGACAAAAATCCAATTATTCATTTGCTACAAAATTTGTCTGAATTTTTCAAGCCGAAAGGAAAAAACGACCAAAATATTTTGGTGATGAATGTTGACGTAAGTTGGAACATATTTTCTTGACTTAATATTTTTTTTTATTTCTTATCATTTTATTTCTTTTTATATTAAATTTTGTTTAATCAAAAATTTATGGAAGTTTCAATATTTTTAAAGGAGATTTCTCCACAAAAAGAAAGGCCACCATTCTTAATTGCAGCTGACATCGAAGGACGTTAATTAAAGTGCTATGTAGATTCTGAACCTATGCATTGTTCAGATTCTTTAGAAGCAGTTATATCGTTGATTCCCTGTTGAAAAAATACACGTGTAATTACACGAGTAATAACACATGTAATTCCTGTTTCAAATTCACATGTGTATTTACAGATGTTAATACACGTGTTATTACACGTGTATTTTATCAGCAGGGTTGCGTCATATTATAATTTTAATATAAGTTACAAGACTTAAAATTAAAATTTTCATTGTTGGAAAATGTAATTTTTGGAAGGCATGTTAGTCGACTTGTTCCAGCCCAATGGCGTTACCTTTCAGTAACTAATATTTTAGAAAAAGCTGGAATTCCATAAACTTCAAAATAATTGTTACTTAGATAATACTTATATATTTTTAGGTATATTTCTTTTCTAAGTGTTTAATAGTGGTTAACTTATTCTTAATTATCATTTTAATGTACTAGTTGCAAAAATTTTATTTACATGAATTCGATATTGTTTACAAAATAATTGTAATATTTAAAATATTTGTTAAAGAATTCATTTATATCTCCTGTATAGTACTGATCTGGTTTTGGAGTCAGTATACTGCTAGTACTGAAAGCCAGTACCAACGGTCAATACTGAGTCAGTACTATTTCGGTATTAAACTCCGTCATAGCTCCGGACATCTATACTTGGGTATTATACCGTAGTATTATACCGTAAGAATACTTAACTATGAATCAGGTCTAAGCGTGAGTGCGAGTGAGGCGCAATGGAACTGCGCATAAGAGCGTCCCTTTCGCACTCGTAGGCTGATTCATAGTTAACTATTCTTACTGTAGAATATTATGTTTATTTCAAACTTTCTTAAAAATGAAAATAATATTTCTTAACATCCCTTAATTTCCATGACGTGTAACTAACTTTAGTAAAAATACATTTCAAAATATTAAATATCGTGACAACTTTTTTTTCCGTGTAAACTTAAATGTTTGCAAAGGATTTCAAATATACTGAAGCCGTTATTTGAGCGAACGGTTAATATATTGCTGTTTACTGATGTCTGTTGTAAAATAAAATGTAACATTGCAGATAAACAGATGGACAAAAAGATTGCTGAGCGCAATGCACGATACGTGGCAGCAACTTAACTTTTCTGTCTTTCTGGAAAATAAAAATTTCTTCAGAAATTCTAAATTCAAACTTTAATCTTAAGGGAAAAAATTTAATTAAATTGAACGTCCCTAATAAAAATCCCCGTACAAGATCTTGTACAAGATCTGGTCCAGAAAATGTACAATTTCAGCATAAGAAATTCGAACAAGTTCTTGTACAAGAACTTTTACATTTCCTTGTACAAGTTCCTGTATAAGAAGGTAAACTTGTACAAGCAAATGTACATGATCGTGTACAGATTCTTGTACATTTTCTTTGTACATTATTTTTGTGTAGAAAAAATTATAAACTTTAATGGCTGCGCAGTAGCTTAATTAAGCCATTACAGCTGCGCAATAGTTTTTAGTATGCTTAAGTGAAGAGTCTTAATGATTGGAAATTTTCAAAATTTTGATTTATGCCCAAAAATTTTTTTTTTTAATTTTTCTTGTACAAGAACATGAACATGTTCCTGTACAAATACTTGTATTAGAACTTGTACAAGATCTTATAAAAGAAAATGTACAAGATCTGGTACATTTTTTGTACTAGTTTATTTTTATACAGGATCTTGTACAAGATCTGGTACAAGGTCTTGTACAATAACTTGTTCGAATTTCTTATGCTGAACTTGTACATTTTCTGGACCAGATCTTGTACAAGTCCTTGTACAAGATGTTGTACAAGATCTTGTACAAGATCTTGTACGGGGATTTTCAGTAGGGTCATGTGAATTGCTGCCGTTGCTTCGCTCGGAGCAGCAAATTTCGCACTCTTCGGAAAACAGCTTCTTCTGTTACTTGGTGCACAATATACCATTATTTTGATCTTATATAACTTACCTAAACTAATAGTTCATTTAAGTATATGATAGAGAAAGAGATTTTTGATATTTAATTACATGAATCTTTTTTTCAGGTGACACCAAGACCACTCTGTTGTCCGGAAATATTTTTAATGTGACATGGCATCTTGCATATCCTCATAAAGTGAGTACTATTCTTGGTGCTTTTTCATTTGGTGAAAATAATAATTGATAAACGACTTAGAAGTACGGGTACGGCTATATTCAACTTTCAACAAAAATTCAATTTTCATATTTTTTAATTAAGTTTATTAAAAGACTGATCATTTTTTGATAAACTATGTAAAATAATTTTACGCTAGTTTTACCAATTAGATAAGATCAAGAAAAATTAAATTTACTGCTGTAAGAATCCAATAAACTTCCAACTTTTTATAAAGCTGCCTCTAAATTTGTTATACAAGTCTCACAAGCTTACTGCAAATAGCACTAAACGCACTGCACTGTAGGAGCTGCAGAATTCTCTACTGTAAAAACCTACGTAAGTTCTTACGTTAGAACGTAGGTAACTACTCACATGGGTTCGTTTATAAGATCTCAAGCGACGCATCTGAGATCTTACAAGCGATCTTGCGAGATTACTTATGTACGATCGCACATGAGTTCTCATATAAATTTCGTATGACGTGACACATGCGCCACGTATAGCGTCTCGTGCTACGAAATTGGAACAGCGATCGCATGTAAGTTCGTACGTAAGATAATATTTCGAATGCTGAGTGAAAATTTTTTTTGGTGAATAGCTCACATAAGAACTCATGTGCGAACACACATGAGACGCACGAAAGAAATTATATAATAAACAAAGCTGCAACTCACATTGGAACTCATGTGCGAACACACATACGTATATACATACGACGAGGCAAAACTATATAAATTTTATTGTAACAGTGAAAGCAATATTATT
The DNA here is from genome assembly GCA_001855655.1 of Leptopilina clavipes. NCBI lineage: Eukaryota > Metazoa > Arthropoda > Insecta > Hymenoptera > Figitidae > Leptopilina > Leptopilina clavipes. The sequence continues at coordinate 9,643 of JUFY01033870.1, forward strand.
AAAGAAAAATTATTATTTAATTAGAAGAAGAAAACAATTTAAACTCTAATCACCTTTAAATTTATTCTGTAAGACCTAATATATTTGCGGATATAATTTCGAAAATAAATTTAGGGGGACGGGAATCGAACCCGGGTTCGACGGACGCAAAGCAATACAACGCAAGTACCTAACCAACTACGCTAAACAAGACACTGTCGGAGAAAAAATAAAACATTTCGGAAAAATGACAATTCGGTAAAGTGACAATTCGGGGAAATGACAATTGTGAAATTTTTATGCGCCCCAAATTTTTGAAGTTTACTAACAAAATAAAAGTAAATTAATGACAAATACATTGTTATTTTTCACTAATTTTAACTTTAAGTTATGTTTATCAACTATTATAAGAGTTGGCCTCCTCACCCCACGTTTTTTCAAATATTCCAAAACGTTGTTTCTTGGGAAAACGGTTGTAGAAATTTTTATGTGCAACCTACGTTAAAATTTTCTATGTCGATTTTGTAGCCAAAAAGGCTAGCTTTCTAACGCGACATTGGAATTAAAAATACCTATTTAAATAACAGCCTCACAAACAAAAATGTGCCGTCTTGGCTGCCTCGCTGAAGTAAAGTAAATAAACAATATCTGCAATATATTAATAATTAATAACACATAATAATAATAAAATTTAATAAAAAACATAATAATATTATTTAGTAATGTATAAATTTCATAAAAATTAAAGAGTCTCCACGGTTTATATAGGCAAAATGCCCCTATCTCTGGATTTTTGATTTAACCTTATAAAAAGGTTCTTTGAGATG
>JUFY01033871.1:4797-17237 GCA_001855655.1 Leptopilina clavipes
AATATTAGCGATTGTTGAGAATTTTTTAATGAGTAAAATAAGCCATTGTTTATAAAAATTGAATAAAAATTGCAATTTTTGTCTAAGCTGAAAAAAAATTATTCAAAATGTTAAAAAAATCGTTATTGACAAAATATTTTAACTCAAGATAATTTTGAGGTTATGTTAACGTGTACCATTCCTCTTTAAAATAGGTGAAAAGATGAATTATTTTCCGAAAATAAGTGACAGAAAAGTGACAGAAAAATATTACATAATAAAAAAATTAACGTGCAAAGCAAATAATTGGCATTTACATAATTGAAGCATAAATAGTTCAAAATTTGGATAATTTGACATTTGAATCGATTAATCTTTAGATTTTGATTAATTAAATTAAAAATCGATCAAAATTTCAATTAATAAATTTGTTTTCAATTTCCATTGATTACAATTTTAATCAAGAACTAATCCAAGTAATTTAAATTAAGATTCATTGAAATTTGGACTAAGTAAATTTTAAATCAAAATATTGATAAATTGAAACTTGGATATGTTTTTTACATTATAATGTCAATTATTTTTGAAGTAAATTAGATCCAAGAATTAATCGAATCATGAAAAACGATGAAAAAGGTAACAAAATATCAAAATAGGTGAAATAGGTGACAAAATTTTAAATAGATGAAAAAAGGTGAATAAGTGAAAACCTGTAATCCCTGCAATTTTTCAAAATTACCCCAGCTAAGGGGCAATTATGAAACAAAAATTAAGTTTGTATAACTGACAAAAAAATTCATTGGAAATAAATTTTTGTTCCAAAATTATTCCGATGGACACTATAACTTTACGATGTTAATATGTAGATAAAAATTAATATTAACCCTTGCTTACCACACATGGGTCTTTTAGACCCATAGACCTTTTTTGTGGTTAAATTTGAAGTACCTAAATGCAAGGGTTAAAAAATCGAATTTCTTGTTCATTATAATTTACATAAAGTAAAAATGTCCTTATTGCCTTTATTACATTGACCCAATCAATTAAAGTTATGGATAAATCAAAACAAAATCGATCTTAACTTTGATTCGCTAGACTCGAAACAAAGTTTACTTTAAATTTTGTTTCGTTATAGATCCGAAATGAAATTAAAGTTTCTTTCTTCATTTTTTAAACAAATTATAGATTAATTAAAAGATGTTTTAAAATTAAGAATTATAAAAATAAACGAAACAAATATATATATATATATATATAATATCAACAGAATACAAGCTTGCATGCCAACATGTGCTCTCTTATAAATAAGTGCACACAATAACAAATTTTAAATATGTACGATTAACTGAAAATATTTTTATAATAAACATTCTTGCCAGAAATTGTTGAGACAGTTGAATGGTTATTAATTGACGCAAAACATTTAACTAAAAAAATTTAAGTAAATTGCGAAAATATTATTTAGTTCTTTTGATAATTTTTTATATTTGATCAAAAACATATTTTTAATTTATATAAATAAAACTCAATAATAGACTTTAATTTTCAAACAATTATTTACAACAATATCTAGCATTTATGTAAGTAAGCATATGTTTGGATTGATTTATCATTTGAATATTATAGGGAACCGCAGAACTGCGATACGCCATCTGGTGTCGACCCCGTTGTGTCAGCCATTTTTCGTTCTGTCTCTCTTTTAACAAATGTTCAAGAAAGAGATAGAAAACCAAGATGTCTGACACAACGGGGTCAATTTACCCATAATTCCCTATGATTTCAGATCCCTATAGTAACACAGAAAATTGTACTAAACTGAAAAAGCTGCAATGGTCTCATTTTGATTCAATTTCTAGTTGTTTTAATCAAAAATAACTTATTTTAATATAATCTGGTATTAAAATATGAGCATTGCAACTTACTTAAATTCAACACAATTCTCTGCAAAGATAAGACAATTTATTTACCATTGAGTCTAGCATTGTTTGGTCCACGTTCAGATAATGATGTTGTTGCTGACAAATGAGCATTTTCGAGCAAAGGAAAATTGCATTCTTCGTCTATAACAAAGTAGAGAACAAATTGTTTAAAAATTTAGAAAATATTATTAATTATCTTAGTATTTGAATCAGCATAATAAATTACAACTCTCAGATGCATTTTTGAATAATATTGAAACTGTATAATAATATATTATTACAAATTTGTATTTTCAATTGTAGCTTAAAGAATAATTTCATTTCATTTAAAAAGCATACAAAATACATGTATTTATACATTTTTATATTTGAAAATAAAAAAAAATTATACGTTCTTAAATCTAAGAAAATTATTACATTTTCTTTATTTTAACAAAAAATGTGTTATTTCTTAAAATTAAGATAATTCAGGGTTGCCAAAAAAATTTGACTTTGTTTTTTACTGAATTTTCTCTGATTTAAAACTTTAGGGGTGTCTATTTTCAAAATAAAATTAACACATTGGCTATAACATCTCTCGATTATTTTCAAAAAATTCAATAAAATTCTTAAAAAATACAATGATTTTAATAGAATTTTATGAAATTTCAATTATTTCAAAAATTGTCAATTACTTATTTATAAAAATGTCTTTGAAAAAAAGAACTGAAATATTTGAAAAACCTAATTTTTTAGAATTTTAAATAAAATTTTTCGAAACTTCAATTTTTTAAAAAAAATTTAACTTAAATCTTTTTAAAATTTACTAATTAATAAAAAATTTAATTGTAACTCTTTTGAAAATTAATTATTTTAGATGCAATTTGGTACCTTTACGTTTTACACTGACAAACATATACATTCAATTGTGACTCTTTATAAAACTCAATTTTATTTCGCAATTATTCAATTAAAATTATTTGAAAATACGAGTTTTTTAAAATCTCTAATGACATTCTTTTACAAATCTAATTATTTTCAATTTTAAATTTAAAAATTATTTTTCATAATTCAAGTATCTTTAAAAAATTGAATTAAAATTTCTCAAAAATCCAATTTTTTTAAGAGTTTTACATAAAATTATTTAAAAATTAAATAATTTTTTTAATAAATATTTAATAATTATTTTCTTCACAGCAAATGAAATTTTCAAAAATTTGATTTTAAAATCTACTGAAATTCAATTATTTCTGAAAATTGCAACTGTTTTTAACTAAAATATTTTCTAAGTTAATTATAATTAACAAACTTTAAGAATTTTATTACTTAAAATAAATTTAATTACATATTTACAGAAATAAGAAAAAATAAAGGCATTGTTTTAAAATTCAATTCAAAAGTCTTTAAGTTGAAAAAAATTCAAGAAAAATTCAAGTTTTTTGAGTTTTTAAAAAATTTTTTTAGACATTAAAAACCAGATTTTTTGTAGTAATTCTAGAAATTTTTTATATTTTTACATTATTTTTGATAAAATACTGTTTTTTTTAAGAGGCAACGAATTATTTGTTCAAAAAATGAAATGTAATAATTTCTTTAGTCTTTCCAATTTTTAGAATAATGTACCTATATTTTTGTGATTCAAATTATTTTTAATTCTGAAATTATTTTGAAATTGAAATTCTTAGACAACAATTTTTTGCGAAATTAAATTTGTGCAACATAAAAAAAAGTTTAACAATAATAAGTAGTAATAATTAAATTCATCTGATTTGCTTGAAAGTCACTTTTAATAACGAATCTGACATGAAATTTGGATTTTCAAGTTCTTAAAATCCTTGAGTCAACAATTTTCAAGCGAATTTGGTGAATTTTGAAAATAATTATTCGCCATATTGGATTCGCCATTTTGAATTATGAAAATCTGATGTCAAATTCGTAATTAGTGACCTAAAAATTTGATTATGAGGTTTAAATTCTTTAAAAATTGTACGTGAAAAATAAATAGAAATTTTTGAAAGATTTTAAAGCTAAAAGTAACATAAATTGAAAATTTAATTTTAATTAGATTAAAATTAGATTAATTAGAATGAATTGAAATCACTTAAAATTGGAATGATTGGATTGATTTGAAATTTGTTAATTAATAATTAATAAATATTTCCGACAAATAAATATTAGGATTTCTTGAAAGTTGGTTTACTGGAGAGAATCGAATAAAATTTGATTGCTTTGAAATTTGGATATTTAAAATTTTGAATAGATTAAAATTTGGGTGAGTAAAATTTTCGATTAATTGAGTTGAATGTGACTTAGAGTTACACTGAAGCGTCGATACAGTGGATGTTAGAATAGGACCAGATTGATGATGAGGTACTGTGCGGGGAGAAGGAGCGCTGCATTTGTACATTAATAACAATTTTAATCAACAAATGTTTTTTAATTAATTTAAATTAAGACAATTTGAAATTCGGACTAAGTAAATTTTGAATATGTTTTAGGTAAAGAATAATTAAAATAGGCGACAGAATGTTTAAATAGAAAAAAAAATAGATGAATAGGTCACAAACTGTGATGCCTGCAATTTTTTAGTCATTTTTATCATATCATATAGTTTTGAAAAAACCTGACAAAAAATGTGCCCTAATGAAAAAGTTACTTATAACTTATTGTAATGTAACAGTTAAATTCTTAAGGCTCGAAAGTGACAAGATATTGAAACTTTTACCTCAGTCGTTAATTGTAAAGTTTAAAAGTAATGAATACTTCATTTGCTTAATGACGCATTAATTTGGGTCAATTTATTCGGAATATACGATATCAAAGTTTTATTGCTTATTTTTGCAGAATACTTAAAATAAATTTTACTTATAAATTTTTGAAAACTTGTGTTGTCTAATATTAAAATTTTAATTAGTGATTCAATGTTTGTCAGTTTTTAAATAATTTAATACTTGTTAATTCGAAAAATTAATTTATATGTCAAGTTTAATATTGTTTTAAAAACCCTTTTGATAGTAATATATTTTTTTCATGATTTTATGGCTTTATTTTGTATAGAAACATTTATCTATTTTTTTATAACACCTGAGGTATGACTATATTATCAATTTGCTTTATTATTTTGCTTTTTATCTTGTTTTTTTTCCTCAAATTCTGTACATTCGAATGAAAGTAATTTTCTTTTACGTAAAAAAATTTAAAAATTAATTTATTTGTTAATTTAAAAGTTAAAACTACTATGGAGGATAAGATAAATGATACATTGTTTAATAAATTAATTGTTTTAATAAATTTAAATTTCTGTAAAAATTAATAAGTATAAAAGGATTACAATTTTACTTATATCACATTCAATAAATTATAATATTTTTAAATTAAAAAAAAAGATTAACATTTATTATTTACTGATCAATTGCAAATAATAAATAAAGTTCTCGTCAATAGGTTTACACTGAATTTAAAAGCGTTTATTTTTTGTTCAATAAATGTTTGACTTAATAATTAAATTTCTACTGATTTCTGTTTGCGTGTAATGGGCTTGGTCAGGAAGACTCATATATGTTTTTAATAAACCATAATCAAAGTGATTTCTTCACATGGAAGTCTAATTTATTTTTACTTACAAGATTGAATAATCGGACTTATAACCACTAGAAAGAGAAGCACAAAATATTTTTGAACTTTCATCATAACATCGTTTTTCTCTCAAGTCAATAAAAACAAAAATTTTGATGTTTAACACTGTCAAATTGATGAATTGTGATTCACGGGAGACATTAAATAACTGTGACTCAACCAGCTATGAAAACAATCGGGTCACTCCCTGCAGATTTACTGCCATCTGGACCCGGTCGTAGAGAACCACGGTGGCGTAAACAAGGCTGACTATGGTGGTGGGAGAATGTCACATATTTGTTTAAAATACTGTTTCTAAAATTCTCCAATAGCACTATGGGCGTAGCGATCGAAAATTGTAAAGGTCACGTTCCATTTTAGCGTGAGGCCGTTTCCGAATTGAGGCTGTGTCCACAATAGGCTCTTTTTATGTTCTTACGTCGAACATAATATAAAAATACAAGGCTGTGTCCACAATAGACTCTTTTTATGTCCTTACGTCGAACATAACATAAAAATACAATAGATTTGAGGCTGTGTCCACAATAGGCTCTTTTTATGTCCTTACGTCGAACATAACATAAAAATACAATAGATTTGAGGCTGTGTCCACAATAGGCTCTTTTTATGTCCTTACGTCGAACATTTGGTAATTAAAAATTGTACCAAATTCATTATTTTATTTAATATTTAATTTAAAAATAAAAGAAAGTATTTTTACATCTTGAATGAACAAAAATGTTTTTCTTTTCAAGAAAATCATTTTATAATTAGAAAAAAAACAGACAATATGAGTCTCCAGCTGTTAATTGAATAATTATAATTTTACATCACTGCTATAATTGTCATTTTAATTGTTTAATAATATTATAATCATAGTTTATTTTCAACTCTCTCAAAGTGTGAAGAGGTGTGAACGCTCCTTTAGAAAAATTGTAAAATGTTCCTTAATTCTTCCATTACACTTGTTGTCGAACCTGTTTTTCACGACTATGTAATCAATTCTAGGTTAGAGTTGTTTGTTTTCATTATTTTCAAACTGTCAAAATATTTCTAAAATTTAAATTTAGTATTTAGTTTCTACTAAAGTTTATTTAAATATATATATATATATATATATATATATATATATATATATATATATATATATATATATATATATATATATTCACAGCATTGTATGGCGAGAATATTTTTGTTGAAAATATAATCGTTATTATTGCTTCGTAATTGGTTCGTATTACAAATAAATTATTTACATTTTTTACATATTATTATAGTTATTAATTTTTAGTATACATCAGTTTATTAAATTTCACAAATCTTTCTTCCAAGTTGATAATATCGAAACATTTTCTATATTTATTTTGATATTTTAATTTTTAATTTCGATGTTGAATTGTGTATAAGGTTATTTTCACAGTTGGAAAAATTGTAAAAAATTCAGTAAAAAATAAATTCTAATAGCGGTAATTTACATTATGAAGAGAAATATTGCGGTCAATTATGGGCTCGTTTTTTCTCCGAGAATTTATGATAATTTACAAAATAATCTAGAATGTTATAAACAAAGTAATATTAATATTACACTTTTGTTGGTTAGGACAGTTATATTTATTGTTTTTATTACATAATTTCTTATCTCTCCTGTGAATTATTTTTAAACCTCACATTACAAAAAATATTAACTTTACTCTACAGCAATGGAGGAGGAAACTTACAAAAGCCCTTTTGTAGTGGCAGCTAAGGAGGGAAATTTTTCACAAGTCGCAAATATTTTAAAAAATTTAAAGACAATTACGAAGGAACAATGTTTCTTCGCCCTATTTTTTTCATCCTTAAATGGGCATAAAAAAATAGTTAAGTTTTTGCTGGAGAAAAAAATTGATCCTAATTATGTCTCTGGTGCATATTTGACACCACTGCATGCTGCAGCGTTTTCTTCAAAAAGTGAAGAAATTGTTCAGATTTTGCTGAATTATGGAGCGAAAATTGATCCCAAAATTAAAATTACATCTGGGTTAGTAAATTTTATTACACTTGCCTTTTAATTTCACCAAAATAAAAATTCTTACATTGCTAAATAAATAAATTAGTTGATATTTTACGTCCGAAAATTTATATTAAAATTATTAGTTATATTATAAATATAAATAAAAGATATATTATATTTTATGTTATTATTATTATTATTATTATTATTATTTAAAATTTATATTAAAAGGAAAACTTTCGGATAATGGTTTTAATATTTTACTTTATTTGCTAAATAAATTCTCAACTTACTATTGTAAGTTAATTCTATTCGTTTTAGGTAAAAATGTTCTAAATTAAAATTTTATTTTTAGGGATGAAACGAGTGAAATGGAATATTTCTGTTCTCCGCTCCTTGTGGCTGCTTGGAAGCGCAACGCAAACATTGTGTCTACACTAATCGAAAAAGGGGCCAACGTTAATTCAAAATTAGTAGCAAACGCCGAAACAATAGCAGAATTGAAAAATTCGTCTCTCAATGCCGACGAATATAAAAAACAATTAATGTACGGTACTTTCGCGTGGTATGACTTAAAATTGTACAATGGTTACACACCTCTCCATTACGCAGTGGACTGTAAAGATGAAATCATAACCAAAATTCTTATAAATAACGGAGCAGATTTGAATGCCAGATGTGTCAATGATTTGACTCCACTTTGCAAGGCCTGTGAATTACGAGGAAGTGTTTCAATTTTGAAAATTTTAATCGAAGCGGGAGCCGACATCAACTCCGAGGTGAATAATGGCAAAAACATCCTCAGATACATTTTAAAATTGAATCATTCGAATTCCTTTGGCGACTTTTACGATGACCACGAGAAACAATGGTTGGAACGGAACAAATGTTTTTCTTATTTACTGGAAATTGGCGCCAATGTCAACGCCTGGTCGTCGAAACCAGCGGAAAATACTCTACATTACGCAGCGAGAAATGGCATGGTTCACGCAGTGCATTTGCTTCTAAAATACGGAGCAAATGCAAACGTTATTGATAGAGAAGCGAAAACACCTCTTGAATATTCCATTGAGCAATTGGAATCAATTTTAAAAATTATTCAAATGAATTTCTCTCAAACTCACGAATCCTCTGATTCTGATTCAGATTATTCTGATTCTAGTGATGAAGAATTTCACCAACAAATCATTGAGGAGCGACGAAAAATACGAAAAATGGTTCGAGAAGAGAAATTCAGAAATCAAAAACATTATAATCTTGCAAACAAAAAGTACATTTATAATTTGTGGGAGTATAAACGCGTCCACCTTCAGTGTGCAAGTTTTAATGTTTTTAAAGATCCGGAACCTTTTAAAATGATTTCGCAACTTTTGACTCGAGAATTGGTGAGATTAGAAGCCATTTCTGTAAGAATTGTGCAACAAAATGTCAAATTACTCGCCTCCAGTTTCGTTAAGCCCTACTATATCCAATGTTCGAAGGAATTAAAAAAAATGAAGAAATCTTCTATCATTGACGGTGTAAGTTTCTTTGATTTTTTAATCGCTGACGAATCGAGACTACAAGATTTTGGAAAAAATAAGAAAATAGCGTTGAATATTAATAGGGAAAATTTGCAAATTTTGTTTCCGAATTATCATCGATTTTTGAAAATAAATATTCAACGGGGAGAGAAAAAGGAAAATTCGTCTTTTCACGAAGAGGAAAACAAGTGGGACGAAATGGCAAATTTTGGTAAATGTTCCGTACAGTTAAAAGGTGTAACACACAAACGCTGGATAGATGACGATTGTTCTTGTTCAGATCATTCTTAATTTTACGAGTTCATTTCTAACGAGAAGTTGTGTAAATATTAACATTTTTATGTTTATCATACTTTCCAACGTACTTTATATTAGGGAAAATGGCACAAAGTGTACAAATTACTATTAAGTTGTTGTTTTTTTAAATATCGAAAAGAAATTGAAGTAAATGTATTCATGATCGTTATAAATTCATTTATTGAATTTACAAAATTACAAAAGTACAAAAGTACAAAATTTGCAAAAGTACTTTTTAGGTTAAACAAAAAGAAAATTTTTATACGATTCACTGTAATTGCCTGACTTCAATTCGTTGTTAACCTATTTTGCAGTTATAAGGCTAATTTAAATTGACAAGTATTTTTCAAAGACTAACTTTTTCTCTCAGTAAACTATTAGAATAAATAATATCGAAAATAGTAAAAATGATACAAGAAAACACTTCAGGGAAAATGGAAAGAAAATTTGAATAATGTCATTCTTGCGAAGAACGCAATTTTTGTTGACAAAAATCAAAGATCGAATTTTAGGAAAAAATGTACAAATTCGTTTTCATTCGTTGCACAACAAACAAGCTGGAAAACCATCGAAATATCCAGGTTTATTACTTTGTACCTTTATTTTTAGTTCAGCGCTTGGTTATACTTTGTGGAAATCAAAGAAAATTGAAATTCCATCAGTGAGGGATGATTTTAATTTTCTCCAGTCAAACATCAGTGCCTTGAAATTTAACATCTTCGACATAAGTCAGAATCGTAGTAAATATAATTTTATCGCCGATGTCGTTGAAATGTGTGCGCCATCCGTTGTATTGGTTCAAGTGAAAGATTCCAAAAGTACTGCGAAAAATGCCGCAATTTTTGCCAATGGTTCCGGATTCATTGTCCGACAAGATGGTCTAATATTGACGAACGCTCACGTCATTATGATCGTCATGAAGAAATCCAATCTCACAGTGACGGTACGACTCATGGATGGTTTCACCTACAATGCTATTGTCGAAGACGTCGATTTTGAATTAGACCTAGCAACATTGAGGATAAATAAAAAAAATCTACCCGTCATGAAATTGGGCAATTCAAAGGATCTTAGACCCGGTGAATTTGTCGTGGCAATTGGTTCGCCATTATCGTTGAGCAATTCCATTACTAGCGGTGTCGTCAGCAGTCCAAATAGACGAAGTGAAGAATTGGGAATTTCTCACAATCAGATGAGTTACATTCAAACTGATGCGGCAATAACATTTGGAAATTCTGGCGGTCCTTTGGTGAATCTCGAGGGCGAAGTGATTGGAATAAATGCAATGAAAGTGACACCGGGAATTTCTTTCGCAATTCCGGTGGATTATGCGAAGCAATTTTTACAAAAATCCGAAGCAAAGAGAAGGGGACAAATTGTTCCAGTTCGACATCAGTTTAGGAATGAAGAATCGGGGAGGAGGCGATATTTAGGAATCACGATGTTTACTCTCATTCCGGAAATAATTTTCGATATGCAACATCATTTTGGCAGTGGTTTTCAATTGATTAAACATGGTGTTCTAATTTGGAGAATAATTAAAGGTTCTCCGGCGGATTTAGGAGGTTTGGAGAATGGAGATATTATCACTCACGCTAATGGAAGATCGGTGACGTCGGCTAAAAATATCTATCAAGCACTTGATGAAACTGGACCTTTGCTTCTGACAATTGTGAGAAGAGGACAAATTTTGCAATTTAACATCGAACCGGAAAATTTACACTAGTTGGAGAATATTTACCGTTTTGCAAATTTTACCCATGGTAAACCTGCAACAAAACTTTCATCAGTGTTAAATAAAATTTTATGACTTTTTCGACTTTTTTCGACCATTTTTTTGAACAATTTTTTTAAGATAATTAAATTTTTAAAATACTATAATTAAAAATGTTGAATAATTGAATTTTTGTAAAATGTAATTAAAAATATTTGATTTTTTTCAAGTATTTTATTATCCAATTTTTGAAAATCAACTTGTGAAGAATTTAAATTGCAAATTTTTTGAAAATAATTGAATTCTCAAAAAATGTTAATGAAAAATCTTAAAATTTAAATTTAAAAAATAAAAATTAATGAAAATGTACTTTCTAAAAATTATATTAAAATATTTTTTGAAAAAAGTATTTCTTAGAATTCTTTTGAAATTCAATTATTTTCAATATTTTGAATTGCATATTTTCGAAAATTTTTTCGACTTTTTTTTACACGTCTTAAAGTCGATCCGAGGCCTGTAAATATGTAACTTTCCTTATTTCTTAATTTGAACTTTATTATTTAATGAATCTAAAAATAGTGGTTATTTCATGTCAAGATATTAATTTTATCAGTGTTAAAATGCATTTTGACATGGAAATAATTTATCAAACATGTTCTATTAAAATAGAATTATTTTCCAATTTCAAATTCTATACAAAGTACCTAATTATATTTAAGTTTTACTCTACGAAATAATAACATTGACACACTTAAATTTCTTTTTTCACTATTTTCTCATTGTTACATTTTTTAAAACTGTCAACGAATTTAATATTTCTCTTTCAACAAATTCTCTTTTAAACTGAAAAATTTTGAATTATTTTTATTTTTCTTAAATACATTTTTTAGAATAATGTTATTTTTATTTTGTGTTTAAATATTTTCTTGTTTTCAAAATACATTGATATTTTTAAACAAAATGTGCTAGTGATTTTTTTCTAAAATTAAATCCTGTTGAGGTGAGTATATAAAAAGGTTAATAATATTTATTCAGCATTTACCGATAAATAAATAGAAAATTTATTAAAAAATTATTATTATTATCAATTTCTTTAGAATTTTTTTTTGGAAAAATAATATAGATTGGTCCAGTGTTGAGTTGAATTGATATGGATGGATTTGAATCAAATTTACCTGATGAATATGTTCAACTCCGGTTTGAAAAAATTAATAAATCACGGATTGATGAAAGGAAATATAGAGGTCTCATTTTAACGAATCGAATGAAGGTGCTTTTGATAAGTGATCCAACAACAGATAAATGTGCCGTATCTTTGAATGTTCAAGTTGGTATGTATATGTGACGCTCCACGGTGAAAGGGACCTATCGTGACAACAATTTATAGGTTATATTTAGAAAAGTTTTTGCTTGATTTAAGA
>JUFY01033887.1:0-22267 GCA_001855655.1 Leptopilina clavipes
CTATTTACAAAGTAAAATCGGAACTATCTGGAATTTCTCTCAATTTTACTATTTCTAAAGGTAATTTTAGTCAAATTAGTCAAATCTACTTAGTATAATTTTACTATTTACAAAATAAATTGTACTAAAAATTAGAAAAATTCAGTAAAAAAACTCCAGAAATAGTAAAAATTGAAAAAATGCATAGAAATTAGAAAATTTTACTATTTACAAAGTAATATCGAAACTATCTGAAATTTCTGTCATTTTTTACTATTTCCGGAATAAATTTTACTATTTCCAAAGTAAATTGTAGTGAAATTTAGTAAAATAAACTCTGGTAATAGTAAAAATTGACAGAAATTAGTAATTTTTACTATATTTACAAAGTAAAATCGGAACTATCTGGAATTTTAGCGCATTTCTGTCAATTTTACTATTTCCGAAATAAATTTTAGTAAATTTAGTCAAATTCACTTAGTATAATTTTACTATTTCCAAAGTTAATTTTAGTAAAAATTACGAAAATTCAGTAAAAAAAAACTCCGGAAATAGTAAAAATTGACAGAAATTAGTAACTTTTACTATTTACAAAGTAAAATGCAGTAAAATTTAATAAAATAAACTCTGTTAATAGTAAAAATTGACAGAAGTTAGTAATTTTTACTATATTTACAAAGTAAAATCGGAACTATCTGGAATTTTGGCGCATTTCTGTCAATTTTGACTAGTTTCGGAGTCAATTTTAGTAAAGTTAGTCAAATTAGTAAATTTAGTCAAATTTACTTAGTATAAATTTACTATTTCCAAAGTTAATTTTAGTAAAATAAGTAAAATTCACTTCAACAGAATAAAATTGACTCCGAAACTAGTCAAAATTGACAGAAATGCGCAGAAATTCCAGATAGTTTCGATTTTACTTTGTAAATAGTAAAAGTTACTTTATATTTTTTCCGTGGCTTTTTTTCACTGATTTGAAAATTTCAAAGTTAATATTATAGAAAAATGTGAGTATGAAAGATATGTTACACAGACGGGAACTTTCTTACTACGCGGAAAATCACCAACTAACATCAATATTCATCGCGTGGGGTTGGATACCGTGATTGTTACTCCAAGTTGTAACCACAAGACTCAAGTTATCAAAGTTATATGCTTCTTGGGATTATAGCATGTCCTCGCGCAAATTCTCCCTCTCCTTCTATCGTTCATAATTTGAATTGTTCACGCGAACTGAGACGATTAGTTAAAGATCTATAGACGATATATAGGTATAATATAGAACTTTTCCCCCTTTCGTGAAGCAAGAAATGATAACAAGTTTCTTCTAACACCGTCGGAAGTCTCGCGTGGTCATGAAAAGTGATTTTCTGCTCGCATTAACAGAAAACTAACAACAAGTCCGTTTGCTTAAAGCTCCAACATGAAAGTAAACCAAGTATTCTTAGTCGATAATCCATTTATCAAAATAACCCGCAAAGACGCGAGGGTGAATTCAGAAAATGTTTTCGAGTTAAGATTTGTTCCCCTTATTTCAAGATAGAATCCGTTAGTCACGAAATATTATTCAGCATGTTTAGGAATTAGTTATTTCTCATCTGAAGAATTTGACTTACTGACAAGGAGGAACGGAGATAAAAAATGGTACATGATAGGCATTTTTCTTAAAATGAAAAATACGAGTAAAACGACTGGGGATAAAATGGTTGAAACTTTGTTATGTTGTAATTTATAATAAACGGATTTAAAAGTCCCGAAGGGACCAAAGTCTGAAAATGTACCATTTTGGAAAAATTATATATTTTTTCTATAAAGAACATTTTTATAAATTTTACTTTTCGAGTAGATTTGAGTTTAAAAATATAATGTTAATTTGAAAAAGCGTAGCCACGTGGTTGGGACGTGCGACGATTGATGAAAATTGGGTCAAATAACTATTGGTCTCGTGGTTCATTAATGCGATAATATCGTGAGCATGTAAATAAGTCGAAGGATGAGGAGATAAAAATCCGAACACCCACGTTTTGACGTTGTAACGGGAGCATTTAAGTCAACGCGATTGTTAAGGTTATAGCAATCCGAGAGCAGAATAGCTCGCATTTGCCAACCTACATAAAGATGTCTCATTAAACCGCCCTTCTTCTCACTCCGAATTCCCCTTCGTCTGACAACGATCATCTTGTCTCGAGCCAGTGTATATAAGAGGGAAATACAGGTTTAGACTCAGCTCCAAACAGCCATTGGTTTCTTTTCCTTTTTCGTATTTCTTTCCTTCTTCTTTTTCTTCTTCTCTTTCTCTCCTTTTTCTCTCCTTTTTCTTATTTTCATGCTGCAAATTATACTAATTGCCATGGCCTTCTTCAACATTTTCGCGTGATTTCGCTTAAATAATGTGATCCAAAAGTTGTGAACGTTCAAATGAACGAAATATTTTTTTGATTTAAATATTTCAAAAAATTACTAACTACAATAAAAAGCAAAAACTTAAATTAAACATTTTGAAGCTTTTTGATTTATTTTTGAGTAAATTACACAAAATTACTATAATAAAATTTGATCTTGAAGAAGAAATAAATTAATTTCGTTCATTTGAACGTTCACAACTTTTGGAACATTAAATAATTCCACTCTCACACTCATTCTAAAATGTTGTTTTCTCTCTCCTCTCTGAGTGTTTCTAATCCGAGAAAATTAAGAGCAGCGTAATTATAACGATACAAGTCGTAATAATTAAATTCTGCTTGATTGTAAAATTACGTGACTGAGATAGACGATTGTTTTATATTCGTAATAATGGAAAAGAAAAATAAATATAAAGTAAATGTAGAATAAGAAGTAGAGGAAGTTGTAACAAGTTCGTAAAAGTGATAAATAATTGCAATAGTTTTTTTTTCTTCTTCACATGATAAAGAGCTTATATACGAAAAGTTGAAGAAGCAGAAATCGAAAGTCATGCTCAGTAACGCTAATTAAAGGTTTCTGCGAAATTGTTGCCTCGACGATAGGGAATTACGATGATGAGTGGACGCACTATGTGCGTGTAATACGCGATGAGCACTCACTGGAATAAACATCTGGATCGTCAAATCAATTAAAAACAACTCAACAACACCTCCTGTTGGAATTTGCAATCGATAAAAACTAACTGAGAATTCCTAAGAATTATTCAATTCGAATGATAATAATATTCCACATAGTAAAAATAATATTATCAATAATGTTTCTATTAAAACAAATTTTTAATTCAATTTGTAAATTTGATGTAAATTCAATTCAATCTATTTGTCACCTCAAAGATGAAAACTTCTAATCTCATCAGATTCTACATCTATTTAATTTCCTTTTTCTTTTGATTCAACAATTCCCCAATTTATCCTCTTTTTTACCTCCCAGTCTACTTTTAATAATTGAAATTCCACGAGCAGCTTAAATGGAAAATTGCTGAAACGGCAGGATGATTATTCAGAAAGGAATTAATATTGCAGGCAAAAGCTGAGATACAAACTCGTATAAATGAAGAAGAAGAAGAAGAAGAAGGTAATGCGTGAGTTGGTGACCTTGAGTCACGCACAGCGAGGCAAAGAAAAAGAGAGTGAGAGGAAGGAGGAAGAAAAGGATGAAACACAAGGAGAGACCAACATTACAGAAAAGGAAGGGAAAACGAGACTTAACTCTCCATACACGTGAATATGCATCCTGTGTTTTGCTCCGTTGCACCACAATGTGGATCATATTTTTTTCTCGATCAGAATTTTATACAAAACAGAATAATTCCTATTCCCCCGTTGCAAAAAAAAAAATCCTCTCCAAATCCTCGACTTTACCTCTCAATTTCTTTCCATTTTCATGGAGAATGAAAGAAACTGAAGATTTCCTCTCTCTGGAGATGCAGTCTGGCATGAAGCGGAATATGGATTATCCCATTTACGTGATTTGATGGCACTGAAATTGCGATTGCTTTACTTCGTGTGTTATTCGTAAATTATAATTGAAATGGTTTTCCATTTAATCAAAAAAGGGAATTCTTTGTGCATTTGACCGCTTGGTCAACGAAGTAGAAATGGAACAACAAAGCTGAAGGAACATTAACAATAATAGATAATGATGCGAAATTCTATATATGTAGATAATTTCGGAGTTTTCCTATTGCTAATGATCCTTGACGATGTAAAATAAATAAAACGCAGCCGCGCTCACTATGATTATGAGGTTCATTTAGATAAGCGAGTGCACTTAAGGATGAAACCGTGTATGCGCGGGCTTGATTATCTTTTCGGAGACTCCAGTGACGATTCTTCTCTAATGCGACTTCTTTTGTTAATCCAAATTTCAGATAAGGGAACTTTATCCGATGCCGCTAAGCTAATACCATTGAATGTTTCTTTTTATGATGCTTTTTGTTACAGTGTCTCCCTCTGAGGCGAAATGTATACAAAACGACAGTATCGGCAAAAAAAAAAAAAAAAAAAAAAAAATAGAGACAGAAACTTAATGAACTTAATGACCTACTGATAAAAACAGACAGATCAAAGTCGGAAAATTTATCAACTTTGAGAAAAGTCGTGGTCAGAATTATTTGTGGAATTTTTTTTTAATGGATACCATTTGACATTTAAGAACACTGTAAATTTTATTGTAATGAATATTTTTACCGCCCAAGGCATTTATATACTTAATGCGAGTAATTTTGTACTTTTGTCATTAAGTCGAATTCCTTGGAAATTGAGAAGTTAAATGATCCTTAAAAGTCGAACATCCTTGGGCAATATCAGTATTACACGCATCAGACACGATTATATAATTTACAGACCTTTTTCAACGTCAATGTGGCATTCATGCTTGAATCATTTTCAATTCAATCTTATCTTTTCAACTCTCGTTCGATAGAAAACATTTTCTATACAAAATAAAATATACAAAAGGAAAAAAAATGTTAGCTAATATCTGTGTTTTGATGAAAATGTTTCATTATTCCAATTAGGACCTTTGGATTTTATAAACACATGTTATTGAAATCGACATATAGCAATTTGAGGACATTAGGAATGAAATATCATTCAAAATGAATGATTGTAAGTGAGTTGAATGATCTAGCCAATCTAGCGCATCAAAATGGAGTTATCGTTTGCGACCAGGTGGCTGGAGGCGTTTGAAGCATCCTTGCATCTCTCACCAAGGCGTAAATCGTTTTATTACAAAAGCGAGACGACCGGCCTATAGACAAAGAGGCAGATCAGGTTGGCCTGTATGCAACCTTGTAGGTGCGAGTATCGTGCACGTGTTTGTTTGCACACGAGTGTGTACCTTGACACGGCTATAGCAACGACCGGAGCATAACTCGAAAGTTGCTTCTCTCTGTTGTTGTACGTACACTATACACCCTGCCCTTCCATACCATACTACCCCATATCGTTCCTTTCCATACCAAGAGGAATCTCGTTCGTTCGCACCAGTGGCGCTCAATCGACCATAAAATACTTACATCAAACGTGAAAATTGCTTCAGGCGTCCTTCACTCCCGTTCACACGCCAAGGATGAGGAACCCAACATAGAAGATGATAAAGAAGCAGGAAAAAATCTACAACTTACTTTACTACAAGTCCCATAGCTTTCCCGAACAAAAAAACACAAAAGGGATCAAAATCATACCAACCGCTTTTTGGATCAATTTTTGCAGAATGATCCAAGATTTGATCCCTTTAGGTTTTCTGTAAGGGTGATTTTTCTCTTATGAAATTATAACGATGATGAGTAGTAATTTGCTTCCAGTATACGAATGCGAGAGGAAATTATCATAATTGCACGGGATTACAATCATTAATTGTTCGAAACGATATTAAGAACATCACTAATTGTCGAAAAGCCACTTGAAACTCCCTGGTGGCATAATTTTCTTTGGAGCAGAAGCATCGGAATAGCTGACACATTAATGGCCCTATCAATCAAGAGCGACATGGATTAAACCCGACTGTGAAATCTGCCTAACCCCTTGAACATCTGAATTATTCCGGGCAACATCTCATCATCAGAAGCCTACATCCACACCGCTTCATTAGTTCAATTAACTGACAGCATCAAGATGCCAAGCAAAGCATCTTCCCCCGAAAATTCTGCCAAATCCGTACCCATTATATCGTCAATTTGGTCAAATTTTGACATAACAACAAGTCAAAACAATAGAAAATAAAACCATCTGCGATTTAAAGACATCATTTATACGAGTACATAAAGTGAGAGAATCGTACTCTCTAAATTTGAATCAGCGAAAACCACTGATTTTCCAGCTATAAGTATACCACTGATTCCAATTAGCGAGTATACGCTGATGAATCAGTGACAAATCAGTGAAATTTCACTAATTCATCAGCGTATATACGCTGATTGAAACCAGTGGTATACTTATCGCTGATTCAAATTTAGAGAGTAAATGGAGAAATGTTGCTCATTTTAATATTGTTTGATAAATAAAAAAGTGATGGCAAGAATGGTAAAAGGGGTCGTCTTGTAGCATCAACGGATCCGTAAAAACTTAAGACAAGGCGGTAAAAGTTGGAGAAAAAAAAGCAAGTTCATCGATTGGTTTTCTTTTGTGGGATGGAGGGGGGGAATGGGAAAATTATGGGACACGAAGAGAAGCTATAAGCCATAAATATTCTGAGCGTTGGCCACTGTGACTGGCCACACACATTGCTGAATTCAAGTTATGTGTGGACGTGCTAATAACAAGCCGATTCTATTCCATCGTGAATTCCGTCATTCTATTACATGGCACGCTCCCCGCGGGATTTATAGTCCACCAAAACATTTCGCCTGAATCGCATTCACTCATTGATGTGTAAATATATCTATATATAGGTATATATTGATGTATTTGTGTGTCGTTGTCGTGTCCCTTTTGCCGTCAGCGTATGATCAGTTCAACCTATTTTCTAGAAATATACACGACACTGATTCGTCCTCTGATAATCCCACAGCTGAGGTGAAATTGATTTCGCACAAATTTTGGCAAATGAATATATAGAAACGATGCGGGAAAACAAAAATAATACTGCAGTTGAT
This sequence comes from Leptopilina clavipes, assembly GCA_001855655.1. Lineage (NCBI taxonomy): Eukaryota > Metazoa > Arthropoda > Insecta > Hymenoptera > Figitidae > Leptopilina > Leptopilina clavipes. The sequence continues at coordinate 7,040 of JUFY01033887.1, forward strand.
TAATGATATACATGGTTCGAGGGAGGCTAGATTTATTACCGCCTCTGATACTGATCGGAATTTTAGATGAGTTTAAATCATGGAGAAAAAAAATCAACAGGAGAAATTTTGTGAAATCTAAAAAAAGTTTTAAATCTTCACGATTGGATTTAAATTTTAGTATTACGTTAGCGAAAATGGAGACTAAAGTTGATTGTGAAAACCTAACATATCAATAAATACTGTATCTACTAAGGGGAAAACCAATCTGACCAAAATGGATGAAATTTATCAAAGATACTTTATGACAGGACGATCAAAAGTCTCATAATGATCAGAGTAGGAAAATGTACAGATTTTGAGATAATCGTGGTTAAATAAAAAAATTCATAACTTGAATAATTTTTGACCAAAATTATCTTTCAATGTCTTAAATTAACCAAGTTGAAGTCCACAACGTTTATCATCAACGATTCAGAAAAAGATTAATATTTTTTCAAGCGAAAAATAATATTTATTGTTTACAAATTTTTCTTTTCGGAGTTATTGATTAAAAAAAATTTCAAAAATTTGTTTTGGCCAAAAATTATGTAATAGAAAAATATTTTTCTGTTAAATCGTTGATCATAAACGTTTTGGACTTCAACGTGGTTTAAATTAAAGAGTGATTGATGCTCTTCAAAATGAGACTAATGCGAATTTTTTTAATTAACTTTTCATAGCTAACCTTTACTAATACCTGATGGAGATTACTAACGTAATCATGAAATTGCCAACTTGATTAAAAGTCCCACTTTTTTTTGTAACAGTGTTGTGTTTAAAGTCGTGTTCAATATCTCTAATCAAAGTACCAATTATTGTAAGGGTAGAACAAGTTTTATCGTCACTAATTAATACAATTTAATTTGCCCTATCTGAGAATCTTGAAAAGGAAACCAATCTCGAGGAAGCTTAAGTTTACAAGATACGTGACGTGTGTTGATTACAGAAGAAATAGTCACATAAAGTCATTTTATCTTTCTTGCAAAGGGAATCCTCGCTTCGCAAGTTGCAACTGAGCAAAGTACACGATAATGAGTGTGGCAAAAGTAAAATATTTGCCCTCTGGGAATTATTGATCTCTGTTGAATCTAATGGTCCTTGTGGTCTTTATTATAGATATATATATAGAAAAATGCCTCCTCATTTGTTCGACTCGAGGAATTCAGTCTCCTATCAATATAATCATTTGCTCTAATTGCAACGTTTATTCATTGCTCTCTAATTATGTCATTTGAACACTTGACTATAACACTGTGCGCTTGATTCATGGAGTTATTCTGACGCTCGATTAATTGGTGACTTAAAACTCACGTTATTGAGAACGTGAGTCGTTTATTAACACACTAGTCTCAATTAAAAACAGATGCTGTTGATAAAATTATAGATATATATATCTTTAATTCCATGATAAGAGTTTACTTTTTGTGAAAAAAATGTAATCGTTTCATTGCAAACTGCATTAAATCCAAATAGGGTAATATGAATTCGAGCATTTTCGAGACATTTCAATATATTTCAAGAGTTGGCAAGATTACAGACATTTCCAATTGATTTCAAGATCTTTCCAATAAATTTCGAAAGCTTTTAAGAAAAATCAAACAACTTTCCTGCGCGAATTTTCAGACCAAATATAAAATCTATTTAAATTGATTTTCAAAATGAAAAAGGATATGGAAATATTTTCGCGATATATACAAATTGATTTATTTCTCTCGCGTTCTTTCAAGGGAAATTTTTGAACGTTCGTCTAATTTATACAATTAAAGTTTGAAGACTAATGGTGTTTATAGTATATACGCATCAGGGAAAAGACTTTTTACATCCGCCTGATAGAAAGATTGATTTCGCATCGAATCAAAGGCCTCTGAGCGTGGTGTCAATGCCAGAAAGAATAAATGGCCTAACGAGACGTGGAATCGTCATCGGTGACATTAAAGTCTGAAAACGAGTCTGTAAATGCTGTTCGCGTAACGCGATAATCCCCCTTTGATTTCACCGTGAGAGAAAGAGAGAGAAACCAAAGTCAGCGACGCGCACACCATAACGAGAGTTGCTTTAAAGAAGAAAACCCCCCTTGGCGACGCTCATGAATCACGTGATCGATGCGCAATGACCCTTTGTTAAAATACACTTGAAGGAAGGCCAGTTTGATGCCATAATGGCTGGGCTTCCCTGTGTAACGTGTCAGACCTGCAGACATTTCGCGGCAATTTATGGTTACAAAGTTGTTGCTCTACAACACTATACCATCTCTCTCTCTCTCTCTCTCCGGTAAGTGAGATAACACCGACGAATATAACTTTAGCTAAAGCCGCTAAGGGAGAAACACTCACAACTCTCAACATGTTATCGTTCCCTCTTCATCCAATGTGCCACATAAAAAAAAAATAAATACCTACAAAAGAATTGCGTCAAAAATTGAAAAAAATTAACCCGTAGCACAAAACTTTATACATTTAAGGGACAAACATCATTTTAAAATTTAGGTCAACATGACAAACTTATCCTCAAAATTTACTCTAGCCTGAAAAATAAGCGTCTGTGAAAAAAAATAAAATTAAATAAATTTTAAACAATTTCACGACAATATATAAACGTGAGATGAACCTTGAGCGAATTAATTTTATTTTCTGCCGACGTTAACGAAAAAGAAAAAAAAAATTCATGGCGCTCAAGTCTTTATCGGTCCGCTTTTGCAATTAAACTCATAAATCTGCAAACTAACGGCCCCATTATATATACGCGTGGTGCATTTCCCCCTTCAGCGGCAAACAATAAAAATAAACGTAAACATAATACACGAAACACTATATAAAAGCTATGACATAAATTTAATTTAACGATGCGTGGGGCATAATGCCCCGTTGACTATAAAAGGGGTCTTCGTTTTTAAGGGCCTCATAATGTGAATTTTTAATCAATCACCATGTCTGGACTGCCAATTTCTTTCATGATAATTTAATGCTATTTAAATTTTTTAAATAATATTCTTCGCTACTAATTATTATTTTATTATTTAAACTTTTTAAACAATATTCTTAGCTACTAATTATTATTTTATTATTTAAATTTTTTAAATAATATTCTTCGCTACTAATTATTATTTTATTATTTAAATTTTTTAAATAATATTCTTCGCTACTAATTATTATATACAAGATTGTAGACAATATCATTGACCTGTAAATTTGACCTAAATTTTAAAATAATATTCCCCTACTGAAGTGTACATTTTGACCTAAATTAGTCCTCCAACCCCCTTAGTTAAAATATTATCAATATATTACAGTATTTTTCTAATATTATTAAATAATAATATATAATAATAATAATAATAATAATAATAATAATAATAATAATAATAATAATATATACCGAATAATAAATAACAACAAATGAATAAAGATAATAATAAATAATAAGTACTAAATATGTTCTAATATTAAATCCGATGTAGAATTTGTTTTCTTATTTCTTTAAATTTGAATTTCGCGCCATCACAGTTGGAAAAATTCCCGCCTAGATGGCATTAAAATTCGCTCGTTAATGAGATGCTGTTAACGATGTATAAGAGTCAGCAACTCGTCGTGATTATAAATTATGTTAGGTTAGTTATATGGCAAATAGTAATAGTAAATAGTAAATAAATAAGTAAATAAATAAATATATAGTAAATAAATAAATAAATATATAGTAAATAAATAAATAAATATATAGTAAATAAATAAATAAATATATAGTAAATAAATAAAATGTTAATAGATAATAAGAAAATAAGGTTATATATAAGAGAATAAAGTAAAGGGTAATATCGCACGTAGATAATTTGATTTAATGTCCAAAGAGGAACCCTAAGAAAATCGTGACGATTCCCTTGATTGCGACGTTCTATTCCCCGCAACCAGCAGCAAATAAGTGGCAAAAGAACAGTTGACACTGAAAATGATTAATGGCCTCATGATAATGTTGAATTGTTTTCTTTCTACTCAGAGAATTAACGACTTTTGTCCAAGGGAAATAATCATCTTTAGAATTGATATTAAACGAGAAAATAATTTTAACGTTTTAACTTTGTACCTATTTTTTTACCCATTACATTTTTATTTACCGTATAAATTTTTTTTCTGGCAGGAATTTTTTTTCCAATCACTTTACTCTCATTAATCTTAACGACTGTTCAAATCGCCATAAAAGGGTTTTATTATCCATTCAAATAAAACTTTTCCTGTAGAGAATAACTTTCAGTTTAACAAAAAAAAAGAATTTTCAATTTCTATTTTAACAGAAATTTTTTCAATTTCTATTTTTTGAAATTTCCAATCTATATAAAGTAATTTTTGAGAATATGAAAAATTTATGCAGTGTTAAAAAGTTTATGAGCGAAAAATATGCAGGTGTAAGGGGAGTCGTTTACGTAACTAATTGTAAGAGTTGGTCCCCCTGCATTTTAGAAAGATGCAACAACACCTTCATATAAGAGATGAGAGCCCTCTAAATTTGCTGGGACCCAGTTCATAAATTATTGTGCGCTACAGAAGCGTGTTGGTAGGAGGTAATCTTCTTTATTCCCATAGCCTTTTACCACCATCGTAAATCATTCCGACATTTACGTTGATTGAAAAAGTTGTCTATTTGTCTAGAAAAAAGGAGTTTCCTTCTCTTTTTTTTTGTAATTTAGCTTTATTATTGGCAATTTTTCTTCTTTTTTGTTTTTGTTTTTAATACCTTTCTTCTAACAATAGAGGATCTAAATAGTGAATTTTTTCTGTTCCAGGTGGCTACACGACCTTGGAGCCCAAATCAGGGCAAAGTGCGAGAAATGACAAAACTCTGCAACCACAAGAGGAAATTGTTGATGCCCGCAACTGCAGCCAGTCCTGTTGCATCAACAACGCCAATTGTTTCCTCATCGACGGCACCAGCTGGACCTGTGATTCCTAACGTTCATCCTGCCGACGATGCTCCAACTTCCACGGATAAAACGAAAACAGGTAATTCTAATAATTGCTTCTCTATTCGAAACAATCCAAAAATTTACGCCTCTGTCTAATTTTTATTTAAAAATTCTCATTTATCGCAAATTAATTATACATTTTTCTAAGTCTCAAATTTTGATCTTTTCCATCTGATTTCCCTAAATTTAAAAAAGAATTATTTCACTTTGCCGGAGTAAATGAATTCTACAGGTCATAACAAGAAGGACTTGTGTCTTAATTGTTTATCCGATAAGTGAAGAAAGATCAGGGACTTTAATTTCAGTTTTCTGTAATCGCAGAAGCGTTTCAGAATGAAGGGAAGCGAGTTTTCTTATTCGCCACACCGTGCAATGTGGAGGAAAGTACCACGTTGAAAGGAGAGTAAAGATAAGAAAAAGAGACGACTATGACGATGAAACTCCGCTAAAAGTGTTGGGGGGGGGGGGGGGTTTCTCTCCGTCCACCCCTGTAATAACGTTACGAAGCGATGAAAGTTTAATACTGCTCTCACGGAAATTTAATATCCTTTTGCTCCTCTTATTTTTCTTCGTTACTCCGCAGTTAGAATTATGGATGATGAATAGGTAGAGTAGTGGAGAGCCCCCAAAAAGAAGAGAGTAGGAGGTTGAAAAAAAAGGAAACGGAGCAATTGCTCTCTCCGACTTGAAATGAAACGGAGAAATGGAAAGGCCTCGAAAGATCGGACAAGTCAATTAAGCAGAATGTTAAACTTCCCTCAAAAAGCTCGTAAATTTGCTTAAATTTGCGGGGAAAATCAACAAAAGCATTCTGCATCAGATTTTCTCACACAACAGAGAAAAAAACTGCGATACTCATTTCAAGCTTTACACTGCTTCCCCTATTTTTCCTCTATTTCAGAAAATTCCCCCTTTCTCCCCTATATTATTTTATCAATAATATTTGTCCTCTTTCGAAAAAAGGAAAGGTCACTCCAAAAAGGCGAATAACAAGAAAAGTTTCAAGTATATTTATCAAAAGATGAGAAATTCCCGCAAAGATAAGAAAAAAAACTGTTGCTCCACAATAGATATCGAATAATCGGGGAAAAATCTCGATTGGCGACCCGCTCTCCTAAAATGGACACGTTTTGCACTTATCACTGCAGTGGTAAACTTTTCCATTCCTCACAAAATCTATTGGAAAACTTTTCCAAATGGGGAAATTCGAAGAAGCGTATAATGGTCGAGACATTTATTCAACCATCGCCGGTGATACGTGAGCCAACTTTTTTCTGGAGAGAGACCAAAATGTTTCCACTCGAGAATTTTTCCCGAAACTAGTGGGAAAGAGGAGTGGGAGGGACGAGGAAAAAAAGAAAGAAAAGCGTAATCATTAGGGGGGGAAAAAAAGTCGCTTGGGAAGAAAAACGACGAGATTGCGGTATTAGCAACGGCTCTTGCGGTGGTGGCGTCGCCAACGACGACGACGTCATCCCTTCTCGACCAATCTTCATTCAAGACTCTTTTTCCTTTTGGATTCCTTTTGGAACCTTGGATCCGTTAAACTAGCGATAATAATATATATCCCCCTAAAATCCAATTGATTTTTTCTTCCAATCGAAGGATAAATGATAAATTTTTTTCATTCTCTGATGATGATGATAATGATGATGGAAAATTTATCGTCATCATCAAGGGGATTTTTTTCATGAGGGAGATAATTAACCGTGGAATGTCTGGGAAAAGTTTTCCTCGTCAAATGAAATGGAGTCTCTTGTATTGTATTTCTAAGATTACATTCTAGCAATAAGAGCATTTCAAGTAGATGCACCCGCAGTCGTGACTCTCGCGATCAATCACTTGAGTGAGGAGAAAGAGAAAGAGGAGAAGAGGAAACATCATAGTGCGCAAGACCGTTTAAGGATACCTATATGCACTCGCGTCGACAATGTCGTGACTCTCCTGCGCCATCGCCTCAATTGTAATTCACAACCATTTTCTCAAGATTCCTCCATTCTAGCCCTTTTACACCCGGGAGAAATACTTTTTTCCAGATTATTATTTCTTTCTTATTCAAAAATTCCAGATATTCTTTTTTCCTGTATTTAAAAATTCACTTTAATGATTTGTTTTCCATAAATTATATTCGGAGAATATACGGATATTTAATTCCATAAACCATTCTTTGATGAAAATCCAGGTCAACGTGGCTCTCCCTCTCTCTCAATTATAAGCAACTAATTTACTACGAAATTCAATTTTGGACAATATTTAATAAATTGTAATTTAATTAACTTAATTTCCAGTATTTTAGAGAATATTCATTCTCTATCTATTCTTTCAATTAGTGTAAAAGAATCTGGATCGGTGAGACTGTTTCGGAATGGCATCTCACCGATCGAGCGTCGGCCAGAAGTTCGATTTGGCTTCCAGAATGAATATTCGAGAATGAAGGGTCGGCTCAAATCGAGGATAAGAAACTCGATGATGGAAGTTATCCTGTTGGAATTCCAAGGGAGGAAGATTTGATAAGATTTGATTCAAGACCCACGTGAGGAAATAAGTCAATTAGGAAACAGGGTTTTTTTCCCTTCTGAATATTCAGAATTAAAATCCGATTAAACTTTTTTTTTCACTATTGGGAAATAAATTCCAAGTGATAAAAAAATCATTATTATCATTTTGGATAGAGGTGATTTTATCGAAGATGGGTTGTAAGAACAAACCTAGGATATAATATCATCTTGGGAAGTAAAGGGAGAACACACACGTACACACACTGTGGTGTTTCATTCCCCTGGAAGGGAAGAAGGAGACCAATCGGTCGGCTCGTGTCTTCTTATCGTCCTGACGATCAATAAGTCCCGGGAGGAGGAAAGAATCCACTCACTATTCGCTACCTTACCGCGAATAGTGAAGGAGATGGTGGAGGTGGTAGTGGTGCTGAAGGCGGTTTCAGAGGAGAAGATACGTTGATAAGGGTTAATTTCATACAAGGATATGAGCACCGTTGAACCCTATGAAGAAAGGCTACGAGGAGAAAGAGGAATTATCCTCCTGCTGTCCAATTTTGATTCCTGCGCGCGCTTCCAGCGACTGCGCATCAACATCCAACTCTCTCAGTCTACCCACTGACATTCACAAAGGAACGTTTTCTCCACATTTTCAACTTGAAATGTTTTACATTCAAATTTCACGATTCAAAACTCTTCCTTTTACTCTTCCTTGTACATTTTAGTCAGATTTCAAGTGCGAACAAACAATTTGCACTAAACTGTTCGATCAAGAATGTCTAATTTTCGAATTATTGCTTTTTTGATGATGATGATGATGAATGGATGGATGGCAAACTAAAGAATTCGTAATCATATGAAATAGAAACATTTACTTTTCTGTACTTGATCCTTGATCCATCACAGGAAGTATGATGACAATTCCCCCTTTAAGTTCCAGTTTAATGGCAACAGTAACCGGGAGAGTAAGGGCTTTTACACGCTACTAACGGAGGGATTCATTAGTGTCTTGAGTTATCTTGTCTCCTCGCGTCAGGAAATAATTATCTCCCTCATACTCACATACAAAAGACCTTCTATTAAAAACCATTTTCCAGATTCTCTTCAAATTTTTGTTTTGTTGAAAATAACAATTTTTCGATCAGTAACGATCAGAAATTTTTAGCAGATATCTCAATTTTGTATTAACTTCTTTTTTTCAGATGGCTTTAGTAAGAAAAAGAAGAGGAAACTGGGAAATATGGGACCACTATATCCGGGAGGGCCTGTTCGTTTCCGTAACATTGTTTCGGAACACTCGAATGAAGAATTCGTGGAGAAATCCCAAAGTGGCAATCAAATTGGCTCGACGGTGAACAGTGGACCATCGTTTTTGGACGATCCGAGTGGTTATCTGGCTCAGCAGACAGCTCTTCTAAACAGTACAATATCGCGACAGACTGGCGTCAGTAGTTCGCAGGTCACGGTACATAATTCAAAAATACCGCAAACAACGTCTAATTCTCATACAAGTAATTATCTTCCACAACCAAAGCCTTCCTCAATCACTAGTCCCACCAGTTCGAGATGCTGTGACATGTATGAGAATAATTATTCATCACGGGTGTACAGCTCGATGAAGAATAATCCCACGTCACCGGTTGTCGTTCACAGCAGTATGACACCGAATTCGGGAAGTAATACCAGTGATTCCGATTCTTCCCAACGTTGTGTATCGAGTGGTGATGCACAATCGTCGCAGGACTTGTACAAATATCAGAATAGACAGTACATGCTGCATGATCAATGTGAAGATCCAGTGATTTCATCAACGTTTAGTGAGAGATTCTCAAATCAGCAGAATGATTCAAGGCCAATTCAAGGGGGAACTGTGAGCACGAGTCATGGATCGCCGATTGGTACCAATAGTCCCGAGACGCCGACTTCTTTGACCTCGTGCATTTCCCAGCCTGCGACGCCACAAAGTCTGATTTCATCTCAACCGTCAACTCCCCGAAGTTACTCTCAACCTCCCACACCTCATTCTCTATCGACCCATGTTCCGCAGTCATTAACTCCTCAATTGACTCAGCAAATACCGCCGCAATCACCTTCGATTGTTCCTCAATCGGCTCAAGGACAACAACCAACGCAGTCCTCAGTCTACACCTCCGAGAATCGATCACCTGTGACTCCTTGTCAAACGAACGACACTCCTCCCAATATGTACCAATCTTCCAGTTATGGTTCCGTTTCGGAGGGACCGAAGAAGGGGACAGTCAACACTAGGCACGTACTCGAGGGTTATCAACCGCATCCACATACTGTTAATTCGGGAACGAGACTACCGGTGAATTATAACGCATCTTCGGTTATTACAACAATGGCTAGTGGACATACTGTCAGTAGTAATACGATAACTTCGGTTCTGGCCGGCAGAGCCAACACGGCGACAGTTTCGGTAAATGCACCATCTGGAATTCCAAATCCGGCGATACCGAATATTTCTGTCAAGACGTCACAAGCGGTCAATGTGCCATACACGTCGGCGGCTCTGTATCAGAGTACGATTCCAATTGTCCATAGTCAACCACCAATGACGGTTTCGAAATCTCCTTTGGAGATGGTACAGAGTGTCGTTAGTAGTATTCAGGTTCCACAAGCGAGCGCTTCTGTGCAACATCAATCGAATCAGCATCAACAGAGTCAGCACCAACAGAATCAACATCAACAGAGTCAACATCAACAGAGCCAACATCAGCATCAACAGCAGCATAATCAAAATCAGAATGTTCAAGTTCATAATGTATTAACTTCTGGCGGTATTTTAAAACACTCGGTGGGTTCGACCCTACCTCCGGGTCACATTTTAGTCTCTAGTGGAGGACAACTAATAATGGCCAGCAATGGTTCGGGAATTGGTGGCGTTATGGCGCCACCACCACCGAAAATTATCTCAAACGCCAATGGCATGCCACCACTATCCGTTTCGCCGATGGTGACCAACGTCACCGGCGCTGTCAGTCAAGTAATACCGGCTGTTGGCGTCGCCCAACAGGTCATTGGTCAACCCACAGTTCTCGTCAACACGACAATACAAACCCCGGTTCTAATCCAACCCGGCGTGATGACAATGGACGGTATCAATCAAAATGTCCAAATTCCCCATTTGGCCGTCGCAACTGGTAACGTTCTCCAAAACGCCCAGTCAATTATCGACGCCAATCAGGACGTAACAAGAAACGTGAATCGTCAAAATTCGTTGCTTTCACCCGAATCGGGAATCAGTAAGAAGAAATCCTACAAGAAGCGCAAGAGCAATTCGCAAACGGTCGCATCAATGTTGCATATTGCCTCATCACAGCAAAATGCCGGAATGCTGATGCAATCGCAATCGAATTTCGCCCAACAGAACTTTCAGACCCAGAGTCTAGGTGGACCGATGCTACAGGCGTTGACTATCGTACCTGGCAAAGGTGGCGCGCCGGCTCAATTGGTAATGAACGGCCAAACGGGAGCAGCTTCCCAATTTAACACCCAACAGATCATCACAAATTCTCAGCCAACGCAACAAATTAATCTCCTCCAGCCGGTTAATTTACTAAACGGTACGACTGGTATGGTGCAAAATTTCCCAACAATTCAACAGTACATTGTACCCGGTTTGGGGAGTATGGTAATGTCAGCCGATGGAACCGCGACCCTTTTGCAAGACACCGGTAACATGGGAATGCAACTCCAGATTCAGAACGTCAATGGCCAGAATGTCCTCACACCGGTACAGAGTCATGGGGGAATTTTCAGTCCTAGTCAAAGTATTCTAGCTGCTGGACCAGCGGGTATGGTGATTAGGGCCGGACAAGCAACCGGTGGGAAGATAATTCAGCAGCACAGTCCCGGTGCCCAGTTCCTCTCGCCCAATAGCGGTCAATTTCTCGTCAATGGCACCACGTCTTTTAATAATCAACTGAGTCCAATACTAGCGAACGTGAGTCCCAATCAACAGGTAACCTTCAACACTCAGGTTCGTCCGCAGAACATTCCAGGCCAACAGAAATTCATCCAAATGAACGGGCAAACCCTAATGGTACCGTGTGGAACAACGCAGAATATCGCCGTTTCCTCTGCGCCTAATCAACAAAACACTACGTTCGTACAACAGAACACGACAATCGTTCAACAGCAGACGACAATGGTGTCGAATAATCAGATACCAAACTTTCAGTCAACAACTCCGAGTCATGGGGGTAATGTCGATCAGACGGTGAATTTGGATCGTAATCAGTACATTCTGAGTGGTGGAATGATACAAAAGTCGCCGTCACCGAAGAGTACTGTAAATTCCCCGTCTTCGGATCAAGGACTGGAGCAACAGCATCAGCAGCAGCAGCAACAACAACAACAACAGCAGCAGTTTGTTCTCGCCAGTAGTAGTACGACTGTTTTGGAGAAGTCCGGACAGGGGCAAATTTGTCCCTTGATGGCGAGGCACTCGGTTTCGACCCAAACGGCCGGTAATCAGGCGAATGTCGCCCAGGCGATGATGAGGCAGGGATCACCACCTGATACCACGACGCACAGTCCAGGGAACAGTCAGAGGTCCAACAGTCCTGTGGATACAACCACTCATGGAGCTGCTTCGCCTGCGCCACCAATCAATCAATCTACTAGAAATCAATCCTACTCAACGGTAAACATTACTGATTCCATTAAGGGTTGGGTTTGTATCTTTGAATCTAAAATCTAAAATCTTTGTATCTAAAATTATCATTTTCAATTCAAATCTAGTATCATAATTATTATTTTTTGACTCTAATAATTATCATTCTATAATCAAAAATAACAAAACTGAGAAGAAAATTTAACCGAAAGATGACAATTTTCAGCCAATGGTACATTGCGTATCGAGCAGTGAACCAGACTCCGGGGATGGGGCAATGATGACTGATGAGTGGCGCATTCAAGGCTCGGCGACAAAGGAAATTCGAATGAATCAAGGCGGCCATCAGAGAAAGACATACGTGGAATCAACAGTGACTACAGGGATCCAGGTTGGTAGCGATGTAGAACAGGGCACCCATCAACTAACTCTCATAGATATGAATCATCAGCAAGCCGATACGACACACCCTGAAAACACATACGTTGACTCACAAGAGCATATGGACACATCATCACCAAATCATTCCACATATTCAGACACAATGGATCATTCACCTCAGGAGGAACAACTTAATACCAGTAAAGAAATCCGGGATGATACAATTTCCCTCGAGATTGGTGATAGTTCGTTGCCACTAGGGCAAAATTATCAACCCATTATTTATAGTAATCACCAATACGTTCCCGAAGTGTACCGACAGCAAACATTATTGTCAGACCATGAATACCTCACCCTTCATCATCACCATCATAATAATCATAATCATCCCCCTTCAAATGATCCACAATCCCAAACTGAATTTCCCGACATTGAGGAGCAAACTGATCAACAACAAATACCACTAAATTCCAACCAAACTGATAAAAATCAGGAAAATTACAATCCTTATTATTCAGATCATCAAGTTAATCAAAAACTCGTCAGTGTTGAGATCGCAACACCAGAACTCTATCCCCATTTGTACAATTATCGGTCCGACTCTAATGAAATTGCTGTCGTTGATTATCAAACCGATAATTTCAATTCTTACAATAATATTGTTTACAATAATATTGCCTTTGTCGATCAGAGGGATTACGAAGACAGCGAATCCTCCTCGGAGGATTAACTTCTCTTCGTTATTTGGGAAATTTGATCAATTTTAGATTTTCTTTCAATCGAATTAGAGAAACTAAAATTAATCCAAAACCCAGTGAAATATAACCAAATTGAGTCCAGTGACGCCTGCATAATAATCATCCCAGTTTCAAAATAATGCTACGAAAAAAACCATGTTTTTCACGTGTTTATAAATAATACATATATTAAGTTTGTAATTAATTTGTACTTATAATTATTCGCTATTTCACGTTTTAAAACGCGTGAAAAATATTTACAATATTTCCTTATTATTATTATTATTATTATTATTATTATTAATTATTATTATTATTAATTATTATTATTATTATTATCATTATTTAAAATGAAAAAGAAGCAAAAAAAAAAACGTATACATTGCAATAAATGTAATTCGTGACGACTTTAGTGTGTTAGATGCTGAATTCGAAATTTAATTATAAAGAGAGAAAAAAGTAATAAATTCTTTGCTGAAGATTATCCTTCTGATAATAATTCTTAATGAATCGATTTCTAAATCCTTGCCATGAGCATGAGTAATCAGAGTTTGGAAATTGTTGAATCTTTTTAAAATTTCGAGTTGCATGCAATACGTGTTAAATTTTGCTGATAAAATTAAAGAAAAAAAAAAGGTTATCGGAGGAGAAATCAAATTATTTTTTTAGGCAAATTTTTTTTCAACTAAATTAAAAATGAACCGAATTTTCCTTGGATAAAGTAATAAAATAGAGCTAAATGAAAATTAAGTTAAACAGGAATTCTGCTAAATAAAAATTCAGTAAAATATATACGCTTCTCTTTTTTTTAATTATCATTAAAAAAATTTCTTTTTATAAATTTCGAAAAATTTTCTCCCCAATTAATGGGGAGAATGATATATTTGAAAAAAATAAATTTTGTATAGCATTTTAATGGAGAACATTTGATTTCACATTCCGTTTAACTTTGAGATAAGGCAAAATATTGCATTAATAATGATATGAAAAGCAGGGTTCATTGAGACCATTAAAGAGAGTGAGAGAGAAAGTGAGAGAAAGACGCTCAAACTTAAAAAGCATGCCAATTATATAGTAAAAAGCTTGTGCCTGAGTTGAGTTGTATTTGACAGATCTATACGAAGCAAGCCGAAGGTGCAGTGAGCACAATGAGGTGCGAGGGTAAGGACACCCTCGGCAGGGGAATCAAGCGAAAGTTGGACTCCATCCACTCAATGCATTCTACTCTGCATGAAGACCAAGATGGTCAGTATTATTTTAGAAAAGCAAACTTTCTCATTATTTATTAAAAAAAAAACACCTCAATCTACATGGAATGCGAAGCTAATATTATTTTCTCTAATGGAGAAAAAGAAAACTATACATGCGTTTTTTACTATCAATATTTTTCCAATTATATTAATTTTTAATTTAATTTCAATGTTTAACTTTCTTTAGAGACAAAAAATTTTGGCTCAGCATCCATGAAATGAAACTGCAACTTTTTAAAGTAAAACGTAAAATTTTTTTGTTATATTCTTTTAGTGATGTAGTAAAAATAATTTTTCTTCGATAAAACTCTGGTTGTATAATTTAACTTTTGGCTGTATATCTAACAATCTGTTGCTTTCTGCTTTAAATATGGTAAAATTAGAATTCATCATAACATTATATGCTTCATTTCGCAGTTTTAATATGTGTAGAAGCATGCTACTTAGGATTAAGATTCTCTATATCTATCTATCTCTTGCCAGTAAGCAGGTATAAAAAAAAATTTCTGCTTTTGCACCCACATACTGAAAAGCAAATTGATATTCAGAGGGAATATTCTGAATGGTTTTGAAAGTATAATGCACACGTTTTCATCGAATGCAGAAGCATCGGGATCCTGATTTTCAAGGAGGAAAATTTTAATGCCATATCGATTCTCTAAAAGCGTTCATTGGCTTTTTTTCTCTTTTCTTTCTTTCCGCCAGACAACACCGCAATGAAATTAAAATTATTCTTATTTCAATTCAATGA
>JUFY01033893.1:0-40419 GCA_001855655.1 Leptopilina clavipes
ACTTGAGTTTATGCATAAAAAATAAATTGAAAAGTAGAATCCCGGTTTAAATAAACTTTTAAATGTTTCTAATGGCTAATGTCAAGTGTTTGTATTATTTTCATTGAAATTTATTTTTAGAAATCTATTTTTCTCCATTATATTTCTATTACAAAGCACTGAATGCATGCTCTAGATGCAATTTAATAAACAAGGCACTGTTAAGAGACTGGAGAGGTTGAAAATTAATTCCAGAGAGCCAAAGTACTCACGAGGTGCTATACAAGGTTGTGCATGTGCAGTAGCGTTCTAGATTTGCAAAGTGCGACAGAAACAAGAGCCCGTACCATAATAATGCGTGGCTCATTGCCCGAATGTTCGACGTGGCAGTGTTTCACGCTATCGCGTCACGAGTGCCAGATAAATACGGGGCCACGACGCGCTCTTTACTAGAGAGTAAGTGCAGGTTGCTCATATGGCGTGGGTGCAAATTACACTAAAGTTTATGTATGTGTGTTACATGCATATAAACCACATACTTTTGCGTGTGTATACAAATACATTTTACCAGAACCTAAGAAATTCCTTTTTTACATTTTTTTTATGCTTTAGTCGCATTATATTTGACGATCATGGGTTAGGTAGAAAATAAGTTAAAATACTTCTTCAAAGTTGTCACGATTTTGCTAGAAAATTTTCCACATCCACTTAGCATATATGCAAAAATTTAATTACGAAAATCTAAAACGACAAGCTGCGTGTTGTTGAACAATAAATTTTGTAATTTTATTGAGAAAATTATTCTAACGATGACAAAAAAAATAATAATAATAAAAAAAGGAGATTATTATCAAAATTCGAAATTTAACGAAATCTCCTCACATTTATTTCTCTCCTCGCTTTTTTCAGACTTGCATGGTAGTTTGCACATAAGTCAACTTGAACTCATTAAAGAATCTCAGAAGTTTTAAAAACAAATATTGTGAAAACGTCCAGACGGAAGCCTCGTTAGCCCCCATCTACATTTAACTA
The DNA here is from genome assembly GCA_001855655.1 of Leptopilina clavipes. Lineage (NCBI taxonomy): Eukaryota > Metazoa > Arthropoda > Insecta > Hymenoptera > Figitidae > Leptopilina > Leptopilina clavipes. The sequence goes on from JUFY01033893.1 coordinate 1,012, forward strand.
CTACTTTAAGCTCCTACCTCATTTGAACTTCAAGCTACTTAAAATTAATGATTAAGTACACTTCCATTTTCCGGAAAAATTAACCTGAAATTCTATTGAAAGTGTTTTCATGGTATAAGAGTATTATTATTCTTTTCAGCTTAAAGGTTTATTGTTTAATTTTTGTTTTAGAAAACTTTCAACTATTTTTTTCTACTTATATTACTTTTCTTTATAGTTTTTCAACTTTCTTTCCAGTTTTTTAATGAACTTGTAAAAAATTTAAAAGTTTGCTTAAAATTTTGGTTTTAGAGATCTTTTTATATATTATATATTTTAATATATTAAAAGTTTGTTTTTAGAGATCTTTTTATATCTTTTTATATTTCTATGGAAAAAAATTTTAAATAAAAAATCACAATCAGGAAACGGAAATTGTTAAATGACACTTTGTTTCCTGTTACGGTTTATCTTACATTATTAAATCTCTTTTTTTATCGAATCTTACTATCTGTCTTTCTTTAAATACAATTTTCTTTAAGTGATTTTACTCTAATATTTCTAATTTTTATTCCTTCAGTATTGGAAACCAAATAATTTTTTAATATAATATAATAAAAATTGCATTAAGGAATAAACTTAATGCAATTTTTAATTTTATTTTTAAAGCAATGTTTTTTCATTCTACATAATTTATTCAACTTATTTAAAAAAATTGTCAATTAAGACTTTTAAGCTTACAAATTTAATTAATTCAATTTATAAACAAATTAGTTTCTAATTTGTTCTTAATTTATTAGAAGTTCCATTTCATTGGATATAACTTTGTATCAGATTCGTTTTGCGCATGAGTTTCCAATCTATGTACAATCGGTATGGTAGTTATAGATAACGTCATTGAAATTTTGTTCTTCACTATGAAACTCCGCGAAAATTCAAATTTATTAGTGAAAAGTTGACATCCTCGTTCTCTATATATGTATGTATAGTGCATTTCAATTGGAAACTCCTTAGGAAAATGAACCAAATAGAAAGTTTTTTCAAATGAAAGTTCTGTCAAATGGAAATTTAATCAAGTGCAAACTTGATCTAATGCGTTTCATATAATATCTATACCCCAAAAGTGACATAGTCATCTAATTAGAAATACATTTTTTCTTTTATTTCTATTAATTGGTCTTTTGTATTAAATTTAAGAATTATTTAATAACTGGATTTTGTATGAATTAATTCTGGAACCTAATATTTATTTAAACCGGGATTCTACTTTTTAATGTTAAAGGGTTTTCTATAATCTTTTAATTAGACCTGAGGGTTTAAATCTCTTTAGACTATCTTTTTATTTAGACGACTATCATCAACTTCATTGAAATTGTATCAAGAAGCTTGTGCAATAATTCTTAATGTTTTAGATTGGAATCGTTGAATAATTTCGATGTTAGAATTGCTGTCAGTTCACCGCAGTTGAATTCCAATGATCTAGATTATTGGTTTCAATATACATTTGTACAATAATAGTTTAGATTCAAGAGAGACTTAAAATCTTATTTCCAAGAAAGCGATAATGTAATTTCTTTCTAATGAATTTTTAATTTCTTTCCCGCGAAATGTCAATTAGTAAAATTATACATTTTTTTTTAAATCAAAATTATCACTTAATTAAACCTAGATAATCAATTTTAATGTCTAAACTATTGGAAAAAAATGAATTACCTTCTAAAACTTAAATTTTTTGCACTATTTTTACACTTCCGAATCACTTTACTTATTGTAAGGGCGACTTTTTGTCGGTTTGGTTTCTAAAAAAAGCGTTGCGTCAAACGATAACGTATCTGTTCTTTGCGGAACTTAATTTCTTACGGTTTCTAGACGCGGCACTGCTGTTTGCACTATTTATTTCACTTCTCCAATGTCAGATCACTTAAAAGTTTTAGTCGGTCGACTCAAGGTGGTGGTCCACCCCGTAAATATTTTAATGAATTTTATTTAGTTTAATATAATCGGAAAGGTAGGAATTTAGTTTTTCTTTTTTATCAAATTGTGATTCATTTTTTATAAATTTCTTGTTTTATTTTCTCTTGAGCTAAAATAGTTGTTTGTTGAAAGACATTAATCTTGATGCTTAAAAGATAAATTAAGTTTCAATCAATTCCGTCTGGGAATCGTAAATTTCAGTGAGGGCGTTTAGTCCCTCGATACTGATTTTGGTATTCAAATACCGTTCGGGGTGGTTTCGCACATGATATAGATATTATAAGTTCATACGAACAGGAGTTTAGTTTGCCCGACCTTCATCGCTTTCTCGACAGTTACGACTTCCGGGTCGAGCCAAATTTAATGGGAGTCAAATGTCGTGATTTATTGCAGCAAGCTATTCAAGTGGCAACAGATGCTGAGAAAGGTCGATGACCATGATGCATTTCGGCTCGACTCTATCGATTGGCACTTGCACCTCGCGGTTTCTCACCCTACACGGAAAACCCTCTCTATACTGTCTTTCTGGATACTGTTAATGTCACGAGAGAGGGAAGACCCACGACATCCGATAACGCCAAATTCAGAGTTTATCTTCTGTCTTCTGCATCGGCCTCCTTCTACATTAACCCTCATCCCCTTTTTCCTCTCTCTTATTATCGGAGACTTCTCCAAAGTTTCATGCCACCCTTTCTGGAGATCGACAGATCAACTGGCTTCCCCGAAAAAAGATTTTGCTTTTCTTTATTTGCACCCTTCTTTATGACAGAGAGAGATAATGTTTTTCAAGGCACGTGTCCTTTGTGTAATGACGTTGAATTTCCCGTAAACGAATACTTCTTAAGGGAGTTATTTTCAGATTGGATGGTTTCAAATTATATTTTGTCCCAGACTTAATGTGAAGAAAGAATGACAGGTGAAAAGGAAACATGAATTTTAATTAAAATACAGTGCCTATAAGGAAAGGAGACCTCCACGTCGATGGATATCCTAAGAATCATGTAAATTCTTCAGAATTTGTCATGGTGTTGGTGTTTTTCACTAAAGGACTTCCAAACAGCAAGAAAAGATGGATTCTACAAATTCAAAGAAAGTACTCCATGGAAGCAGGCCGGAAACGGGGAATCTCATCACCAGCATGGATTGTGGAGGTACACAATTTCTTGCAGTGCCACGGGTCATCGTGGAAAGGTTAGACGTCAAAAAATTGGAGAGAAGAGGTAAGACATCTGGCCTATTAAGTATCAGTTGTGCAAAGAGCATGCAGAAGCTGACTCCACGAGAATATCCGTGATTTGGATTGCTTTACCCAGGAAAATGAGGTGCAGGAAGTGGTGTGAAATGGATTTAGATGTCTCCAGGGATGAAAATTTAATAGGGTACGAGAACTCGGAAAGCCAAGAAGCAGGAAGGTGACGATCCTAGGATTCGACAAGCAAGGGATGAAGCTCGCAGTTGTAGTCACTAACCCAGAAGAAGCGGAAAGGCTGGAGAAGTTGGGTGGAACAAAGGTAGGCTTTATGCCGTGCCCAATTAGAAGGAGAGTGATGGTCACTAGGTGTCATCGATACAAACAAAGGTAGGCTTTATGCCGTGTCCAATTAGAAGGAGAGTGATGGTCACTAGGTGTCATCGATACAAGAAAAGGTAGGCTTTATGCCGTGCCCAATTAGAAAGAGAGTGATGGTCACTAGGTGTCATCGATAAAGGATTCTTCAGGTTAGCCCTAGAGAAGACCAGGAAAGTCACCAAAGGACTAGCATCGCAAGCGAGACCCAAGAAAGTTTTTCCTATAAAGCTAAAGATCTAACGCTAGTTCCACCCATCAAGAAAAGTCCCGACATTCTATTTTGCAATAGAATTAAGCGTTCTTATTTAATATGGAACATTATTGATAGCAGTACATTGTCAAAAAAGTCAACTTCCTTTCTGGAGAGAAAAGTGTTCAACTTTAGAAAAACTTACTTTTGCTTTAGAAACCACAAGATCCATCAATGTCATCTTTTTAAAAAAGTTTTAACGACCGAAGACTTTGTGTTACAATAGGTACTTAAGTACTAAGTACTTACTATACACATCAGATAACATCGATCATCTTCGTTTAGAAAGTGTAAAGTGTGAAATGGATTTAGATGTCTCCAGGGATGAGAATTTAATAGGGTATTACACCTGGATAACCAGACTCCATGCAATGAATTTCATTTAATGTCTCGCCGAGCTACATACGTGAACTCGTAAAGCATACCTACATCCGAGAACAAGTTTCGCTATTTACTTTATCGATTTGGTACACCTCGTTGACTACAACACAAAGAGGAAAATGTTGCAGGAAACGTGATCATTACATCAAAGAAGTTTATTTACAATAAATTTATATTGTAAGTCTGAAATTACAAAATTTGTTTTTAATATACAAGATGTAACGATCAAAATTGTTTCTGGATTTCCTTTATTAAATTCGCTGTTGCCTGGATGTCTATCTCATCTGTCTATTCACACTATATTATAGAAATATAGTTCTCGCTGTCGTATTCTCCTTATTACAGATTGTTGCGTGAAGGAACCGGAGATTTGCGGAAATGTTCGACTTCGCATATTATTTGTAACGCGTACCTTCGATTGTTCCTATGTGCTCTCTCAATGGTAATTAATTCGCAACTGCTCAACAACAACGTTTTTCATACGATTTCGCATTCTTTTGGAAGTTACGCTCAATTTAATTGTGCTGGCTATCACGAGCCGAACCATAGTATTAGGGATACTATTCTCAAGTTTTAGGAAAGGTGAATTTTTTTGGCCTAGGATTAATTCTTTTTATTGTTTATACAGAATTTAGGAATTATTAATTCGTAAATTTAAAAATAAATATGGCAAAGAGATATGAAAATGTTATCTCTTAATTACTTTTTAAGTCATCCAGTGGTAACCACACTACAAACTAAATCTTTTTTGGAAATAATATGAAAGTCTGGTTCTAACGGAAAGAAATTAATACCACCTGTACAGTTTCACTATATTATTATGCTCTGTTCAATATTGTATATTGCTTTGACACAGACGAGATGAGCAACTCCAGTTTTACTTTTTTGCTTGTTTTTTTTTATCATCCAAACAGCTCACGTTTCAGTGACCTCGAGTGGAGATTACGCGTTTTTCCCCACTCGAGAGTAGATTAATTAATTAAAGTGCCTACACACGTCAAGCACGCTGCAGTGCAAATACCGACAGTAACAGACTGGGAGAAGTGCCAGTGTCCCGTTGAGCATTGGGTCCACTGAATTGACAGTCTACTCTTTTTTATCGTGTTTTTATTACCGAAACCAGAGTTCGCTTTATTTTCTCGTCACGAAATTTCATTGCTTCGCTTCTTTATGAGCTAAAGCATTTATCGTGTAACTTAATGGATACTGATTTTCCTCTTCTTTGTCCAATTGATATTTCATTTATAAAAATTTTTAATTTCATGGGTATTTTGGTTACAGATTAACTTTCTATGGATATATTGATGAAAACATTCAGTTTAATGAAATAATGAGATGCACAATTTTTCCATTACGAGTATAAAACGTGGTGTATTTCTATTTTAGGAGAATAAATTATTATTATTATTGATTCAATTTGGTATTTTTAAAGATGTCAAGATTTCCAAAAGATGATGCCATTGGAGAATTTCAAGTTCCAATAATTATAATGCTTTACTACTGAAATTTAATTGTAAAAATACTGGTCTTGGATTTTGGGTTGGTGACTACAACTGCGAGCTTCATTCCTCGCTTGTTGGGTCCTAGGACCGTCAACTTCCTGCTTCCTGGCTTCTGGAGAACTGTTTCCAAATTCTGCTGGACATTCTCTGTTATCTACACTTTAATTAACATTTTTTTACCACTGGCGTCTGGATATTTTAAATCCATGAGCTGTTTTTTATATTTATATTTCATCTCAAATCGCGGATCTCAAGTGTTACCTTTAAATCCACCGACTGCACCTTACCGATGCTTCTTACAGCTTTGGTGACTTCTGCGATGAAACAAGGTCCTGAATGATCTTTAGACCATCTTTCACCGCCCTGTTGACGTCTTCTGGATTTCGGAAGATTTAATCATCTTAGCGACCTCCTCTTCGATCCTTTGCAGACATTCTGCTTATTCCTCGTTCTGCAACTTAAAGCTAGCCTAGCGTTTCTCCGTTATGGCGACGTTATTGATCTCCAAGTTTTTGTAAATGTTCTGCTCCTACAATAAAACAATATTTTTGTCAGCGTAATGTAACAGAATATTTTTCGGATTTTATTGAGGGGCGTAAATTTTATAAATCACCAAAAAAGAAAGAAATTATATTTTTTTTTTTCCCCGAGAGCATTATGTGTCAAAGAGGTCAAGGAAAATCAAACGTCAATTTGAGATAGAAGAAAAGGAAGTCCCGTCGTGACAAATGGCCAAGGATCGCGAGAATTGACATGTTTTTTTGTCGGTTATGAATGTGCTCGTTCCTCCGGCAAATTGCGCCCCTTGACCCGCGGGCCATTTGTTTCTCACATAGTATACTTACGCACAGTTTATCAATCGTCAACGCGGAAGAAATCGCATTTCTGTCTATACTATATATGTATGTTGGGGGAGATGACAAAACGACAAGCGGGTAAATAACGAAATCGTCAGAGCGCGATTAACGCATCGCATGGCACCCTACGTTGGCACGCTATACGTCATACAACCAGAGATCGTTATTTGCGCGGGTGAGAATGTCCCGAAGCGAAAAACGAATCACACTCGGCGAAGAGTATTGAAAAAAAATATATATATAAATAAACTGCAGTGAGCCGTTTTGCAGGTAAACCAATCCATCAATAATTCAACTCCCTTTGAGGAAGTCCTGGATCAAGCATCCATGCGCAAGTGATGATTTCAAAACTCAGTCTATTGAATCGATTTTGAAAAATGTAGCTTTAGAAGGGGAAGAGTTTTGAGCAGTATTGATTCGTCATATGAATATAAATTATTTTTTAAAATAGTATGCCAAGGATTAGGTTTACCAATTAATGAAAAAATCTAAATTAATTTCAACTGATTTTTTAAAGAACAATTGAATTGGAGATATTGAGAACTAATTATTAAATATAGAGAAAAGGAGAAAAAATAAGGACACTAATTTGATTGAGTAATAAAGTTTCATGGGTTTTATTTAGTCGGAAAGAGGCGGCTTTTATGTTCTTCTTTAGGTTTGATATCCCTAGATTCTGCGGGTAAAATACGTGACCTTCGTATCATCCACTTTTTACCTTTCCTTTTTTCAAACTATTCCCATTCGTCCCCTACCCTTCGTTTTCTTTTTTCTCAATTCCCTACCACTTTGTTCTCATTCCCTCACGCCCTTTACCTTTCTCCAGCTCAACTCGAGACGTCTGGCACGGCGGTCTCTGATTAACCCAAAAGATCGACCACACCGCCGGAAAACTTCTCCTTTGGCGTGGGGCAAAGAATTTCAAAGCATAAATGTAAGAGAAGAAAGCGATACAGCAAGTCAGAGATCAGGCGCTACATTTAAGAAGAAAGACGAAGAGTTGAAAGAAGAAAATAATAGTTAAAACTCGGTAATTCATTCGTCGAGCTATAGATAGTATTTTTTAATGCGTATTCTACGTCTGCTATCGACTTTATTCTTAAATTAAAGAAGTAAGGCAGTGATATCACTTGGACCATCATCATCATCACATTATCGTTGTCAGCAAAGTCATCGTGGGAAGTTCTATCTGATTTATATATTCTGATGGGATTCCGAATATTCAAGAGTACTCATTTGTCTTGCAGTTGTCAAAACATTGGTGACGGACGCTTGAAATTGAGAATCTCTGTCCGATTAGATCGAGACTATCAGATAGGGCGGTGCTCTACGACAGCAAAATATCCAGACGCCACTGGTAAAAAAATGTTAATTAAAGTGTAGATAACAGTAAATTAACCTCTTTATAAAAATTAATTTTATTTTGCATTAAAAATAACAATAATAAAAAAATTAATAAACAAAATGTACATATTATGATAGTTATTTACGTCACAAGGTTTATTTATTTAAAAACAATATTTATACTTTTATAAAAAATTTAAAGTATCCGTTATAATCTAGCAGCAATTCAATTTACTGTACAATGGATTTTTAGAGGTTAAATAATTAAAACTATGTGGAATTAAACGAAAATTTTTACCGCAGATAATCTAATTTTATATCTAATTATAGTTTTAGGTATGAATATTATTTCGGTAGAGAATGTCACTTTGTAATTCGATTCTATACCCTTTTCACAAGCAGCACGACTCGAATATGTTAAATTTTAATCACTTTTACTTCATACTTTTTATTCCCTCAAATCTGTTACGATTTTCTGCTTAAAAATTAAATATTCACTTCCAAATTATCCTCTTGAATATGGTTATTTTTATATATGTTACTTAACTTCGTTTTGTACGATTACGACTAAAATATAACGACAGTGAAAAAAAAATTAAGGAAAGAAGATAATAATAGAGGATAATAAAATGACGGTAGACTAAGTGGTTCACGCGTTAGAGTGACAGGCAATAAATTCATTTACTACCGGGGATGAATGCGGGCCACACGAGTATAGTACAACTTTCCCAGTTGGGTTGCGTGGGACCACAAGCGTATCTTGTTTGTGGAAGGCCATGGCAAACACTATTCAATCCTCATGTGTATTATTTCTATTTTCAAGACTCGTGTGTGATTGCTGAATTCAGAAGCAAAGAACCGTTTTATAAAAGGGACCGAAGAAGGGGTGAATTTAATTCATTAACATTATTAAGGCGCACGCGTAAAGCCAGCTATTGGACTCGGAGCTTTTAGTAAACATCTGCAAACTCATGGGTATTTTGCATCCCTTGGGAAGAAGCTTCTGATAAAATTTTTACCCTCTGGCGTTGCTCGCAAATCCACTTGGTTTTATAACGAATACTATGAACAGCAAACAAAGATTTTAAGTCGTTGCAGGTGGTGCTTTTTCGTTAGAAAAACTTTTCTAACAGGGAGAAGTCGGGTAGGGACAAACTTTCAAGATGCAAAACTTTCGCCAACACTTTCATTTAAGATTGTGCAATTGTTACTTTGTCGGAAGCCTCACGACAAATAAATAGAATGAAGAAAAAGTTTCCTCATGGTCTTAAAGAAATACTTTCATTTCATTATCCGGAGTCTTTTTTTTATTTTACACGGAAATACGTTCATGAGAATTGCTATTATTTTACTGGGAAGGAATTTTTTCTTTTTGTCTCATTCTTAACAGAAGATAAAATTTAACAATAATGTAAGGTTACATAAATTTTCCTTTATTGAATTTTTAACTAATCTAATTAACAGTTCGGCGATTATGTGACCCTCCAATAAAGAAGTTAGAAAGAATAAACAGATATTATTAATATCCGTAAATGTAGAATGTAAGTGTTCCTGACATATGTGGATGATGAAGTACAACATAAAACGCTTTTCCAAGAAAGAATAGGGAGTGAAAGGATGCAAAGTCTCTGTAAAAACGTCAGTTTCAGTGCACGAAATAATCGGAAGCTTATGGGAGCAACCGGTGGATTTTTCGCGACCACAATGGACATTTCACATGCAAACACTGTATGTCGTTTGTTAAGTCTAATGTCCCAGCAGTGCATATAGTGTGTTCTGAGTACAAGCAGCGTTAGTAAACTTGCATTATTTACGCTGACGACTATGTTATATACATATGGCACGTAGATAAATTTGTACTTGAGTCTATTATTACTCTCGGCCGCGGATTATTCTGACAGCTTAACACTCACCCGTTAAGTAAATCCCTTTCCATAAGCATTTCTAGGTATGATGCTCAACCTAGAATTCAGAACAATGTTATGTATACATCTAGATATCAAGAGATGTCCTGCAAGTGCAGCCTACATGTCCAAAGGGCTTACGCTTATTTTCCTAGCATTGCAATTGCTTCATTCGTCATTGTTTCAGTCGTGTTTCATAAGCTACTATCAACTGTGGAATTAGTTCCTACTGTAAGAGATATGGATCCTGTATTCAAACTAGAAACCCTCTTAACTTTTCATATTGAAGACAATGACGTTGCAGAATTTTGCAAATCTGCGAATTGGGATTTTTCTCATGATAATTTTTTTCCATGTTCCTGATGTCATTTTACTACTTTAATGTTTAATATATAAACACTTAGTATTGAAGGAAGAGACCAGTAGGAACATCTATAATTGACCAATTTATTCAGTGATACAATTGGTTACATAATATCAATCTGTCAAATAAAAAATTAGTCAAAACCAAAAGTGCAGACATTTGGTTACATAATCTCTATCTGTCAACTAATAAAATTAGTCGAAACCAAAATTGCAGATATTTGGTTACGTAATCTAAATCTGTCAAAGAACAAAATTAGTCGAAACCAAATGTGTAGACAATTGGTTACACAATCTCAATCTGTCAAAGGAAAAAATTGGTCGAAACCAAAAGTGTAGACAATTGGTTACACAATCTCAATCTGTCAAAGAAGAAAAATTAGTCGAAACCAAATGTGTAGACATTTGGTTACATAATATCAATCTGTCAACTAATATAATTGGTCGAAACCAAAAGTGTAGACAATTGGTTACACAATCTCAATCTGTCAAAGAAGAAAAATTAGTCGTAACCAAATGTGTAGACATTTGGTTACATAATCTCAATCTGTCAACTAATATAATTGGTCGAAACCAAAAGTGTAGACAATTGGTTACACAATCTCAATCTGTCAAAGAAAAAAATTAGTCGAAACCAAATGTGTAGACAATTGGTTACACAATCTCAATCTGTCAAAGGAAAAAATTAGGCGAAACCAAATGTGTAGACATTTGGTTACATAATCTCAATCTGTCAACTAATATAATTGGTCGAAACCAAAAGTGTAGACAATTGGTTACACAATCTCAATCTGTCAAAGAAAAAAATTAGTCGAAACCAAATGTGTAGACAATTGGTTACACAATCTCAATCTGTCAAAGGAAAAAATTAGGCGAAACCAAATGTGTAGACATTTGGTTACATAATCTCAATCTGTCAACTAATAAAATTGGTCGAAACCAAAAGTGTAGACAATTGGTTACACAATCTTAATCTGTCAAAGAAAAAAATTAGTTGAAACCAAAAGTGTAGACAATTGGTTACACAATCTCAATCTGGCAAATTATAAAATTACCAATTAACTCATTCTAAGATATATATTCTTGCTTTTACTATTTCTTTGCAAATATCAGGAAATATTTAATTGTGCTACAGCGAAATTAAAAAGCCTTTTGGTCCTAATAGAAAGAAACGAAAGATGCTTTCTATTATCACCGTTAGCGTGTGAATAAAGACTTTCCTAAAATTGTTAATCTAACGTTAGTCGAAAGTCAGAAGTCGAATGAGAGTGGAATAGTGAAATCCTTTGTGAAAAGATGACTCCAAGAGTGCTCGAGATTCCTTTAGAATTTTCTGCCCTCCGGAAAAGCGGTGTATGTGCACCCACACGTTGGCGCGCAGGTGGCGCGCACACTCGTGCAAAAACGGTTCGGTGAATCTGAATAAACTTCAAAGACTTGCAACGTGCAAAATGAGAGGGTAGCAAAGCAAGATAATGAGAAAAACGAGTTGCACAGAAGTTTCGCGCCAAGAAAAAAGAAACTTAAAGAAGGACAGGAAGAGGAAAAACGAAGGAAAAGAAATGATGAGATATAGAAAAGAAAAGACGACATGTAGGTTGGGAGAGAGGAAAAGGGAAAGTATTCGGAAGAGATGGAAAATTGGAAGAGTTGCAAATAGAGCCAGACACAGTAGATAAAGTGGAAGTGAAAGAAGTGGAAATTTGCAAGCAAGGAAAGGGGAGAAAAAAAAGTAAAAAGAGAAATATAACTATTTATGAGAGTTGGTGAAAAAAAAAAGAAGTGACATTAACAAATAGAAAGATGAGAAAAGAAATGACACACTGGTTGGGAAGTAGTGGATGCATAAAGTAAAATCAGACTAATTACTTTGTACGCGTCTCGTGGAGCTGACAGGACCGGAAATTTGCTCCGATTATTTCCGCGAGTAATTCGCTTGCGTGCTTCACACCCTTGGGATATGCTTCCCGGGACGTGAAACGTTAGAATTTTGCATGCAGCTTCCTTTGTTAAAAGAATTCCCTTACTTGATGTTTCTCATTCACCGGAAGCATACATAGATATTTGACTACTGAAATTACGCACAAATGACATTTTACGTAATTGCAGAGAATAAAATTCAAAAACAAATAAATCTACACTAGAACCGATAATTTTTATCAGTCAACGTATCATGATAAAAATCTTTTTAATTTAGCTACAGCAGAATTAAATATTGACTGATATGGTAAAGAAATAATACCAGCGGAAAGTTAATTAAGTTAATTTTCCGACACACATTAATTTAATTAATTGACAGATTGAGGTTATGTAACCAAATTTTTAGATTTATCTATTAGATATTATTAAAAATCAGTTCATGGAGTTCGTTACTAAAGAGAATTTAATTTGACTTGATTTATTTAATTTTATATTGTACGGTTTTTATAAAAAGTATAAATATACAAAGGGGTTACAAAATAGACAATGTTTTTTCTAAGGAAATAAAATATCAAAATCACCATTTGTTTAGAAAGTCAGTGAAATCTGAAAATAAAAAGAATGTTTCTACTGTTATGGATTAAAGCAAAAACTTGTTTTTGTTTTTTTCAGTCGTAAATAGCAAACGCAGAAAATACAATGCACATTTTATCACAAAAGTAACGAAGCACCGTAGTTAGAAGATGGCCAAAGAGTATTAATGGGAATTTATGAAAGCACACAAGAAGGATATTTGCTGCAGTACAGGTGCAAAATAGGATTTAAAAAAAACTCCAAATGTCGATAAATGGGAAATCTCATTTTTAATTCAATGAATGTATCTAATAGAAGAACCAAAAAATATGAAACTAATTACAATAGTAGGTTGTACTTTCAGTTTTTTTTAAATATTTTTATTTCTAAAAAGATTTGCAAACGTAAATTGAGTTTTCGCGTGTAGAAATTATTTCACACGAACAAAACATAAAGCATATTTCCAATTTTTGCCAAACAGAAGAAATAAACCTTTAATTTTCTCTCTCTCTCTCTCTCTCTCTAAAATCGAGTGAATTAAATGTATTTCCTTCACGAGCGAGTGTTTTATGTTTTATTTGAATTGAAAGTGGTGAACTATGGCAAAATATTCCAGGTGTGTATATATATATTTTTTTAGAATCAAATTGTTTCCGACTAAACTCCACCTGTTTCACCTCTGGATGATGCTACTTCTGCAACAAATGTGAAACAAAAGAGGGTCAAATATGTTTCGAAAATGGTTTTCATTCGCTTTTGTGTCGACGAGAATACCCAGCCTCCGCTCATCGACAGCTCCAAGAACTCTATTGGAAATTGCCACGGAAGCTCTGGAGAATAAAAGGAAAAATTTCAGACAGTGTTCAATTGTTTCGATCCTGTGGAGTTAGTTTCGTGTTTTAGCGAAAGGAAAAAATAAGAGAAAGATATTGCTTATAACTGAGTGGAGCTGTAAGTCTCAGAGATCTTTACGGGAGAATTGTAAATGGTCCAAACCATTTTCTACAGAACAACACCAATGGTTGTGGATAAACTATACATTGTAATATTGTATCTCTAAAAATGGGTGGCAAGTGTTTGCTTTCATTGCAATAAAATTCAATCGAAGATGGTAATTTATTTGGGTACCCAAATAAATTTCACTTTATGTATTTGCAAAACCACTTTCAAATATAACAAAAATTTGATTCCGATGCTAAACTAATTTATGTTGACCAACCGCATAATATTACGTACAATTTTGTCCTTCATTCCATAAAAGTTAATCGACTTTTTGATGCCTCACCATATCAGCAATATCTCTGAAGCGAACGGTTTGATAGTTTGCAGTAAATTTGATGGCAAAATTAAATTCGGACGCAGCATTTAATGCGATTGTAGAATTTGATTTGCAACTATTGATTGACTTTATGTTTAGAAATTCAATTTACGTGATATTATTCCTGCAAATCCAAATTTCAAGAGAACTGGGAATTAACCAGTCATAAATTCGTCAGGACATCTATGTTTGAAACACCTGCTGGCGATGATGTCTTTTTAGACACAGTAAACTGACTTGCAGGATATCTTTAATTACATGAAGAACATTCGAAAGTATTTACGATCTCAATGAATATTGCGTCCAAAATTAATTTTCAAGGAACTTTCAAGGAATTTTCATCCTCCAACAAATGGGACTAAATAAGGATCCAGATTAAGAAATCATTACCATTTTATCACCACAAGATTCTGATAATTTTGGATGATTTAGATGTTTTAGATTTTAAGAAGCGAATTTAGTTTACAAGTAAAAAAGTCTACTCTGACAACTTATTATTTCATTACAAATGAAAAAGCATATCTCAATAAACTGTAATTCGGTAAATGTAGAATTATAGAAAAAAAAGGAAAAAATTGCGGCCACGTGAAAGAGAAATAGTACCTTAAATTACCCTTATCCACCTGTCGATGAGTGTCGCCACCTTTGCTCTTACAAATGGACTCCACTTATCCCATTTTCTTGAGTGCAGTGCGATCAGAGGGCCATACAAACTTCGATCGATCCCTAGTGACTGCCCGTTCTCTTACACAAACCATACGCCAATAAATACACCTTATCTCCCAACATAAACGCATCTTTCTGCAATTTACGCAACATTCGATCCCCCAAGATTGTTGCGCGAAGTTTTTCTACACAGTATACAATTTTACTGCCCTGGGGAACTGAAAGCTAATCCATAAAATCACATTTTCTGTCCATCTTTACTTTTTTGTATGACGTTCCTAAAACAAATTTTGAAACTGAAAGTATTTTCTTGTTCCATTTTTCAACATTGACATACGTGTCAAAAAACTTGTAAATCGAACACATTGATCCAATATCTGATACCCTTCTAAAACCAAAGTTCCGAAGAAATATATTAAAAATGTATAAATATTTACTTTACTGGGATGACAAAAATAGCATCAGCATGTTTCCTTTTTTTCTGAAGGGAGGGAATAAATATGGATCCAAATCAATTAAAAACTAGAATAAATAAGAATTGGTTGTAACATTTTAGGAAGATTATTAAAATCAAAATTCTCCTATGAATATTTCTTCGAATCTTTACATTATTGGATGATTTTTGAAGAAGTTGAAGAGCAACTTTGGCGTTGTGGAGTTTGTCATCTCTGTTTCATTCGCAAACCATGACAAATTCTGGCACTTCATCCACGATCTACTTCCACCAGTACTCATCGAGTTCTCACCCTCTTTCATCCCACGCAAAGTCACCACCGCAAGGATAATTTGCATTATTCTACAGTTCTCACCCTGCGAGGCAGTCCTCGCCAAGCTTCATTCTCTCACTTGCATCCGTCCTCATTCCCTGCCTGAGCACCCCTTCCGGACTCAGGAACACTTCACCCACTGTGCGTCATAATAATGACAATACTATCTCTACGTGACTCGCAATAATTTACAAAAGTGAATTTCATATTCCTCGCGGATTAAAATTCTTTTTTTTGGACCTAAAAATCCAGTTTGGAAAAATAAAAAAATACGGTTGTTATTCTGTGAAAGAAGTCTTATGGAAAAATCTAATTGGTAAAATTGAAGTAAAAGAATTTTCTAAATTTGCGCAATGTTTATCCTCGAGTGAGCAACATTTTTCTCCGACATACTGGATGGGAAAAAAATTTTCCTGATGGAGGAATTCATAGGAACTTTGGAGAATCTTCAGCGATTCTCCAAGGAGTTTTCGTCTTTGTTCTTACTTCTTAGGTTTATTAATGATTCTTCGATTTGTTGAGATGTATCTTAGTTTATGTACCATGAGAGATAATAGTCAAAACGTTGCTCTATATATATTGCTTCTCAAAAGCGGCGAATAGAACTTCCGTTCATTCTTACCCTTCCGTGAGAGAGGGAATTTCTCCAGGAATCATCCTCTCTGACTCTTCATGCCGCACCAACAACTCCATTTCAACTCTTCGCTGCTTTTGCTTTTCTATTTTGCTTTTGTTTGAAACGACCCAATTTATCTGACGCTCCAAAACTGCAAATGAACAATTGAGCGTCGCTGGAATTATTTTTATCATTCGCAATTAAAGTTTTAATGCAATAAAATCTAGAAAGATGAGCTATAACGTTAAAGCGACAGAATTAGATTATCATAATTAAGGAAATATTCAAATTCAGCGAAAAATATCACGAAATGGAATTATTTTTCAATTTTAGGCAAAACAGGAATTCTTGAAATCCAAACTTAATCAATATATTCCAAGTGGTTGGACTTTCGATTAGTATTTTTATTCTAATTCCAACACTTGGTTACACGAAATAGGACAAAATCGTAAACAATAGACAATATTTGTAAATTTTGCATCAAGAGAACTAGGAGATAATTATTGCATGGATTAAGGTGTTAAATGAACGATCAACTCGAAATAGGCTAGCCTCATTACGTTGATATCTGTTTCAAGCATGATTGTTTAGAAATGCTTGAGGAGGGTTACATTTCAAGGGAGATAGACTAGAGTAGTTTACTCATATAAGGGGAAGTTAAAGGCGTTCTACCCTTGATGCAAACATTTACTGATGGTAGTCAAAGCCAGTGAGAATGGGGTGAGGAAAACAAACCGTGGAATCGCGTGTGTCAGTGTGTGGATTATGGAGAGAATATGCTCCATATAATGCTCACCGAATCGACAGACCGACTATTTACAAAACTCAAATCAAAAGGTGGCCCTCCCTCTCTGATGGGATTCCAGTAAACAAACATCATCAAAATGAAGAAAAGGGTGCGAGAGAGATATTTATCTGTCATAAATAATAAATCCAAGGGATTTGTTCCTAATCCAATGTGGAATATCACGCGAATATTATTTCTACAATATTCCATTTCAACGAAAATTTCACCCTTTCTCAATACTTCAACAACAGTTTCAAAAAAATCACACCAGGAAAAAATATATCTTATTCAAAATCGCAAAATCCATGAGGCTATAAACTGGACGTGATTGATTAGAATAATTATATTATCATCAGTGAATTTATTTTAATCCACTAATCATAAAAATACAAGCAATTTTCTTTTTTTAATAATTTTCGGAACCTTTCAAAAGCCTTTCACAGAGTCAGGAGAATGAATAATTCTCGATTTGCATACGAAAAAAAGGAAATTCCAATTCACAAAGGCTATTTTTTTCCACGAAAACTTTTTTTCGTGGATGATTTCCCTCGGAAGATGTGAGAGTTGGAAGGAAGACTGCGAATCGAGCGAAGAAAAAGTTATCGATGGAGTCTTTTTATATTGGGCCGATATCACCCCATTATTTTTTTCTCTCCTTTGGTAAAGACGCGACCTCAAACCATGGTTCATCTAGTTTCGTAATATTAAATTTATCGTCTTTTGTTACTTGAATGAACGAATATATATATATATATGTGTATATAGATTCATCGCTTCATATCATTTCTGAGTCACGACATTGAGAATTTTTGCGATCGTCTTATCGACTAGACACCGCAGTGGACCAAAGAAATAGTTACATAATATATTGGAAACCCTCGTTCCTCAGGGCAAAGATAAATAAAACTTTGCTCGACTGAATCGACGTCAATGCTTGCCTTGTGAATAAAGAAAAAGAAGAACAAGAAGAAAGCTAATAGTGCATGCGAAGATCGAGAATTCGTCAAACATGTTATGCAAGAAATATTACCAGAGGTCTTATATTGATCAATGGGAATAATATTCCTAAAATTGCTTCTACAGAAAGAAAAAATTATGTCCGTTAGGGAAAATTATTCCTAAAAATTATTCCTAAAGATTATTCTTAAAAATTATTCCACCAGTGGAATATATAACAAATTATATTTTTGTTTATATCGAGTCTACTTATTAAAGATATAAATTTAAAGCATCCATTATTTTAGCCTAAGATGATCCATCTGTTGGTTTTGTTTTCTTTTCCGATATTAAAAATGTAGAAAATATTGAATAAAGCTTGATTCAAAATCACGCTGTCAATGACGATATTTATTAATTTTCCTTCTTGGAAAAGTGAATGGTTGTCGAATAAACCATTACAATTTGGATTGAGATGGAGTGTTATACTGAAATGAGGAGTGATCTATCATTTCTTGAATTACACGTCTGGAAAACATTTCAAAGCATCACACACCATAATTCGATTCCACGTTCGCTTATTACTTTTAGTGTGCAATCGAATGCAGTGCACGTATGAACATTTTGCACGCGGTGTGCCCAGTATACGATTCCCATAGGTCATAAACCAATGCGAAATAATACACATGTGTATAGACACAGGCTATCCATTGTTAGAGGGTTTTGGAGCCGAAGGCGTTTATATCATCAAGCATTAGTAGGGATCTCCTCCCTAACTTACTATATGTCCACTATGCTTTATACATTTTGCCCCAGCATTCCCAGTTGCCTAGAGCAGTATATTTATATATACATACACAATGTATAATCTCAGTGCCAAAACTCTACTGGAAATGCAATCGAAATTTTCATCTCGTCAATAATAATCCGTCGTATGTTTCTGGTAGCTTGTCATTTGACGCCATCTAGAATTACGCGTCAGTTTTCGTAATTCAGTACCACAGGCACATGTCTCTTGGCTTTATTGTGTGTGTTTAAAACACAAGACTAAATTCATTTACTGATCGAAAAGTAAACAATTATGGTTTTGAGTTTCATAAATTTTTTTCCACCCGTAATTACTCATTTAATGATGGACTGAAATGAAACACCGCATTGTTAGATTTATGACACGTGTGTTACATTTAGAACCTCCTAAACATTTAAAATCTGGGTAAATAGCTAATAATTCATTCGTGATGTAATTATTAGGAAGTTTTACAATAAACTGAAGAAAACTGCTTCGTTGCTTGTCTCTGTAAAATTACAAATGGTTTTCGTGTCTTTAGTGCGTATTTTCACATTAACTATGTCGTTTCTGTAGATGACATTCTACACGGGTGGATGAAATTCCTGTGGGGTCTAAATCTTCTAGCATCCAGGGGCGTTCGCATAATTTTCGCGAGTTAGTTAATCTTCTATTAAAAGGCGGGAACTCGCTTTAATTGTATATTTCGGTCCGCATTACATTTCGGGAAAGTACAACAACAGTATCATTATGAAGAAGAATGCTGCACTGTTTCCTTATTTACAAATATTACATGGGAATATTTTAGAGTAAATAGAAAGTGCTAACAGTCGTGATAATTAGGAAAGATATTTATTCCTAAGTTTCTTGAATATTTAGAGAATATTCTACGAAAGTTCCAGAGATGTCCGTTGGCTAAGGTTGTTCCTAAAAACAAATTATGTTTTTGTTTATATCGAGTCTAATACTTAATGATAAATTTAAAGCATCTACTATTTTAGCCTAAGATGATCCATTTTTCGATTCTGCCTCAGTTGGGAAATCGACATTTATTGATTCTACCAGAAGTGATGGTTTAATCCTAGTACAACATCGGCTAACATTCTGTGTACCATCAGTTTTTTCTCCTCACCCAGGTCATTTTTCATGACCTTTGCAGAGTAGGAAAGAAATCTTATTCATACAGTACGAATGAAACTTTGCCAAGTTTGGGTTTACACTTCAGAGCTTGGCGAACCAAAAATTCCACATCCTCTAAATCCTTTCACAAGATTTCAAGCGTTGTGAATTTAAAGAAGTGCACATGATACAAAAAATCTGATAAATTCCTGACTTAGAATTGATTTGTAGGTTTTAGCAGAATTAGCATCCAATATTTTCCAAGCTTTGTTCGCTCCCCTTTAATATTCATATGTAGAAGCAAAAATCCAATATTTTCAGGAGGGCACTGTCTTTCTCTAAATTCCATCAAGTCAGTGACTGGGAGGAATAAAAAAGAGAAGAGAACTAAGGCCTAGGAGAGCATACATCAAACCGAGTTCACAAAGACAGGAAGCGTTTGAGCTTCTTTCTATATACAGAAGAGGCTCATGAGGCGTAACCTGGGTTTCAGACTAGACGCGCAGCCAATGTGGGGTAAATACGAATAAAATATCAATAATATCGTCGATACGTCGGCCCATCGCCAGAGGAAAGGGAGATAAGGTTTCTGTACACACATATATGTATATAAAAACTACATTTCTTTCCGGTAATGTTACTCTGTGTACAATGCGATGCTTGGAAGATTTATACAGAATATTTTTACCGTCAAAAATGCGGTCGAAGCCGACCTCTTAGACGATGTTGAATATACCTAAAATGTACATTCAGGTTCTCCATTATATCAAGGGATATATGCATTCGCGTGTACCGAGAGGATAGCTTCATAAAAAAAAGAGACTGCGGAAAACCGCCTTCGGTGCACTTGCATGATGCCGTTCAAGTCCTCCAGAATCCGTCGAGTAAAGCCGCAGTACTTATTGTATTTTCGTGTATATACTTTCCTTACAAGAATATATATGAAACACGTGCACTCTTCGGAATCATGTATTCTTTAAGAAAATCTTTCGAACCAACTAAAAAAAAAGTCATTTCAAGAGTTTTCAATCGTATTAAAATATTCCACATCTGATAAAATTGTTTCATCAAATATTGTCTGACAGTGTTGAAGGGGATTATTATTGTTGCTAAAATAAAATGGTATTTATTGTCAAAAACCAATTCTTATAAAATAAATTAACAAATATTAAAATTAATAAAATTATTCTTATAAAATATTCTTATATAATAAATTAACAAATATTAAAATTAAAACTGACGTAAATGATTATTCATAAGATAGAAATAATTTATTAATTTTCCACCTGTTAATCTAACAAGAAAAGGAAAAGTAAATTCTACGATGTCAATTTCCAGTGAAAGTGTTGAGAAGCTCCATAATTTATTTGCTCTCTCTCACAATCTGAATCTTTAAATGGTTATAAGGAGAAATCGTAAAACAATTGAAGATACATGTATGTCATTTTCATTGCAATAGGCGATCAAAATAACAATAATTAGAAAATGAAACCCGTCTACCAAAATATTATCTGGAGTAGGAAATAAATAATTAATTTCTAATCACTGACTTGGTTTATTTTTCAAAAATTAAAATAAAATTTTGAAAAGTTGTTGGTTTATAATTGTTTTTGATTGATTAATCTCGATCTGACGTTTCAGAGATTGAGGGGCATAAAAAATGGTAGTAAATATACGCCTACAGGGTCGTAAATATCGTTCCCAAAAAAAATTAATAGGGGATGAAAAGACTTCCCCTTTAAGGCGTCCATTTAAGTTTTTATCAAGACTTGTGTCAAATATTTATTGACCATTTAGTACCTATCTCCACTTAATTAATGACTCTTGCCAATTATCTTTTTTTCAATTAACTTCGTTTCACTAGGACAATATCTTTATTAAAACAATTGATTCCTTTCTTGTTAATGATTTGTTGATTACCACTTTGAATGATTTACAATTTGTGGGATAATATTTTTGCGGTGAAAATAGTTACTTTTTTCAGGTGGCTCTTCTCCAAGAACGTGAATGAACGTCTTAATGATCGTTTACGATGCTACAATTTTCGAGGGACTAGGAGACGAAATCAAGATGACTTGGCTATAATGGAAATGTGATCTTGTTAGTAAGGCTAATGATTATTTGCACTCACCACTGTTCAGTTAAACTACGGGTTAATTTTGTCGTCTTAGAAATTTTCTTTATTGTCAGGAGGTAACATTTCCGAGTAGTATTTCAGATTTTCTTGACCTCTTGTCTTTTTCGACCAAAAGTAATCGCAATTACATATATAAATATCAATAAACGTTTTATAAAAATGTTCAAAATGAGATTCTCTATAGAAATAGTTTTAAATTGAATTTTACCCAAAAGTACAATAAAATCTCGGACTGCTACATTACATAAAATCTTTGTGAATTGCTAACGTAAAACATGTAAAGTCCTAGAGGGGCAATATCAAACCAGTATTTTTTCCTCCATATATATGAGGCGCGTTGATATATCTCTGCATTTATTAATAATAAATTTTACCCCGTGCGGTGAAAGGCGCAAGAGCTTCCGGACGAAAATTGATTGTAGAAACAGGCGGATTCCGCGTACTGTCAGCGGAAGTATAAAAATCCACATTCCCGGACGCTATCATGTTCTGTGTGAGTTAAAGAGAGAGAGAGAGAGAAAGAGAGGAAGATTGCAATGAAAGGTAGAAAGAGAAAAAAGGGAATAGAGGCATTTGAGATCGACTGAAGAGGAAATAAGAGGGTGTCTTGGGTACGTTGTCGTATGGACCCAGCTCTGTAGATGAGGGTACGAAAACGAGGGTGAAAATACGAAGGGAAACTTGAATGAGGAACGAAATGTTGCTCGAAAATCCAGTGTGGTTAGTGGTTCTGCTTTTTTCATATAGAGAATGCCCTTTCTGTCACGTTAAAGGCTCATTAATCGAGGAAATGGAAAAGAAATCACAAATGTCCCATTAGCCATCTTTTATCTTCACATTACCAATTGTATTTAGAACGAAAACTATATACAAATTTTAAAACAATTACTAATTCTTTTTATATAAATAATAACAAAACAAATTATGTTTTTGTTTATATCGAGTCTACTTTCACGTGTATTTAAAGATTTGGTCATCAAACCACGCTATGACACCTGACACAAGCGCATGCGGCTTCTATTCCAAAACTAGTTCTACATGAAAGACCTTTTTTCCGTTTTAATCTTGAGTGTGTATAATTAAAATGTACGACAAGATGTTCTAACAAAAACGCGTTTAAAACGATTTACATGGGAAAAAAAAGCGTCAAAAGTTTTCTCGACCCATTTCGTGCGAGATAAAGCAAAACAGACTAACTGGATTGTTTGAAGAAATGGGCAGGGCTTTGTCGCGAGCTTTATAATCACATTTAAGGAAATTATCGTTCGCGAGGGGATGAGAGAAGCTTTCTTTAGAGACAAGCGTATCACTATATGTACGCAGCTTTTCCAGGCAAGCATTGTGGTTATGTGTTTTCTCGTAAAACAGCAATAAAGTTTTGAGACGACACTAACGCGGGCAAAAGATCGAGGTTAACTGGTGAACATTTTTGCTTAGCGTATTCTGCTGCTTCGTTTTAGTTTTATTTTTTTTACTTTTCGCTTCAACAGACAATCGTGTGCGCTCATTCGATTTTTGGCCAGGCTAGACACGTTTATTGCTGCGAATACTTTTAAGCACACATCCACTGTGTTGAACGTAAAACATTCAGAAAAGATGAAAAATTCAATTCACTACAAAATGATGCAATTGAGGAAGAAAAGGTTTTTAAAAATCGTTTTTATTTCTCCTTTTGTATCTATTGCTATTTAATTCTGGTATCTAGCCTCTAGGTGTCATAATCAAGACGAAAAAATAGTTAATAGAGAAAAGAGCACTTCAAATATCTAATGATTACATTTAAAAACAAGGTATTCTTTTAGTAAATTTAAATTTAATTTCTTGACAGATTGAGATTATGTAACCAAATATCTACACTTTTGGTTTAGAATAATTTTATTTTTTGACAGATTGAGATTATGAAACCTACCCTATTGAAAATAATCACGTGTATTTACACGTGTCAATTTGGACATGTAAATACACGTGTAATACACATGTAAATACACGAGACATTAAGAGAAAGAGAAAAACAATAATCGTAAATATTTAAATTCTGATTGAAGGTGAAAAACTTTTTTTGTATTTCAACCTAGTTTTAAATTCTGATTGAAGGTGAAAAACTTTTTTTGTATTTCAACCTAGTTTGCTCGAAATCTTTTCCTTCGTGACTTTTTTCTTCGACTGGCAAAACGGATCCGATTTGGCGGGACGCGAAAAATTGATTTAGTTGAGAAGTTGCAAATGTGGTCGAAGAAAACTCGGGTCTTTCATGTCCGTCTAACGTCTGTGAGCAACGACCCGAAAGACTGGAGTTTTGTGAACTTCGACTTCCTTCCAGAAAGACTCGATAAAGATAGAAGAATAAAAGTGTCTTCGAATTCTTCAATACCGCATCGTCTCTCTTGGTGCACCTCGATGTTATACTGCAGAGGTGACGAAATATTTAATGTCACAACGAACGTCAATATTGTCTTGCTACAGTTGCTTCGAAAGGACATCATCGATCAAATTCACAATTCCCCCCTGCAATATCAAGTCATGTGTGTTGAAACTGCGATTATATTGATACTCGGATTATGCTTGTCAAGGAGGCAAAATTAAAAAGGGGGAAATTTCCTATTAAAAACTGTTTGACAACAAACAGTTACAAGAATAAGCTAATCCATCTATTTTCATTTCCATTTTGTCAAAATTCGCATAATTTAGAATTTTAAATGTCTTTTTTATTTGGTGATTGGTTTTTAGTAGATTCGATATAAATTACAAACAAATTTTTTTGGAATTTTCTAAGTTTAGATAGAAACTACATTATGTAAACTTTAAAATTTTTCTTCGATCTTATGTTTTAGACAACAAACGCGATTTTTGTCTTCTTTTATACTTTTGAATCTACTTTTGAAAGTCTTGAAATTGCCTTGTCTAGTCTTTAGCCCTTACAGTAATAGATTGGAACACTGTTTTTGACAAAGATTAAAATTTGCTGAATTCGCTTGAAACTATCTTTATGATTCTCATTCGTTTGCACCATTAGGTTCACTCTTGATCCGCAAACTTTTGGCGTCAAGGCGTCGGTCGTATTTAATGAAGAGCTTATATCCATCATCAAAGTAACTGCCAGTGCTTTTGGAAATAAGGCAAAAAATTTATCAAGGGCGAGAAAAGATTCTATTCTTTCGATTTGGTATATAGTCGATTCTAATTCACCCTAGACTATCTATGGTCTATATAGGATACGGATTAGAAGCGCATGAGTTTGTGAGCTAAGGGATAAAGTCCCTTCGTCTTTTCAAATGATTACCCCTATCCGAGGGTTAGCGAGGAAATAAATACAACTTGCGTCTTTCAGCAAAACCCAGGGTGGTCCTGCTGTTTTGTTTGAAGACGTTATTACCATCATCTGCCCTCGACAATCCTGTCTTCTCCTGACAACGACGTCTTTTCAGTGATTATTGGCATTAACTTTCGAAGGGAGTAAAAACGCGAACTTCTTTCATGTCAAAATTGATCGTCAGTTCGTTAAACTCTGTTGAAAAAATTTTAAAAACGTTCCAAATCTTTTGAACGTGTTTGGAAGAATTTTTTTAGTAACGAATGTACGGAAAAATTGATATCTGGGAGACTAGCAGTAAGATATTTATTATTTAAGCATTTAAAAATGTTTGTTGTTCTTTAGAGTGCAATTAGCCGTTAGGTTGCGAATAAATTAAATTAAAACATTAATTCAATTTGAATAAATTTAACTATTCAATTTCTTTAATTGGGATAAGTTTTTTCAGTTACCTAATCTAATTATGCTCATTTATGAATAAACCATCTATTTTCATTTTATAATTTTCTTGTTTTATTCAGAGTTAAAAGAAATATACTTCCTGTGAATTATTTAAACGAAATTAATTTCCAAGCGCGTCTAATTTTAATATTTAATGATATTCATATTAAATACATATACTCTAAAAAAACATTTCTCTTTTCTTTGACATTTTATATTTTTCTCGAGAACAATATCAATATTACCGTCAATCATTATTTCCCATATCTTCTCTTTATATGAACTTAGGACAAAATTATCAAATAAGTATTATTAATTCATAATTAGTTCGTAATTATAATTCCATAAATCTTCAAAATAATGTTATCTTTTATCTTTAATTAATAGACTCGATATAAACAAAAAAATTATTGTTTTGTTACTATTTGTGGAAAAGTGTTAAAAGTAATTGTTTGAGTTTGTAATTCAAGAGTGGATGCAATTCATAATAATGATCATTAAAATAGATCAGATGATGTAGAAGTAATGTAAGTTTGTTTCGAATTAAAGATAAATGGAATAATAGCATGAAACGGAAGCATCTTGAGTACAAGATGGTGTATCGACGTTCCAAATCGTCGAATCGGTTTCTAATCTGGCACGAAATCCTTTCTAATCCAAAGGATATCCGGAGGGATCCTCGTGACCCAACCATCTATTTCTAATGCTCAGTAATCTCTTGCCTCGGGTACAAGATCCTAACCTACTGCAACTAGCCTACTCGAACCGATAGCTATTACCTACTCACCGGATTTCACCCCTAAATTCGACCATTTGCCCATTCACCTATCGGTGTCAGTTTGAATCAGCACTACAGATCCTCAAGTGTTGTCGTTATCTACAATCTGATCTCTTGATGGAGATAGAGACCAGAACATGCAATTGCCTTTACCAGTTGTGTAAACTTCCTCATAAAATAATGGAACACATGAAGCAGTATTGATTGCATTTGAAGTAATAAAATTAATAAACTATGTTGCAATTAGAAACAAATAGTTTTCAGTATGCATTTCATTCTAAATGTAGAAAGTGAAAAAAATTATTTCCAATTGTAAATGGTATGCCATTGTAAATAACAAACAAATTGACACGTGTAAATACACGTGATTATTTTCAATAGGGTAGGTTTCATAATCTCAATCTGTTAAATAATAAAATTATTCTAAACCAAAAGTGTAGATCTCAACAAACAAATAACAAGCATTATTGGAAAATTTATTTGCTTTAAATTAGCAAGGTTAATTAAATTGGACACTAATAAAGTAAAATTTTCATAGAAACATAGGTAAGACTGTTATCCTCTTTTTCGCGGGGTTTATAGAATGAAACTTGATAAACTCATCTGTGGTTAAGGTCGCGGTTAATGAACCGTGGGGGGTTCAAAATAATTAAACAACTTTGCTCCCTTCGCAAAGTTACAATTTGCGTTGATCGAGTACGAACAAGGGGGAGTTAGTACACCATCGCTCTTTTGCAACTTAAGAAAATATACTTTATCATCTATTCATTTCATAAAATGCTCTCATATATAACGTGGAAACTTTACAAATTGTAAATATAACCCGAGGCAAAGTGGAGAGTTATATTAATACAGTGGTTAAAAAGATGTATAGAGATGAAAATACAACTGGTTATAGTCGTTTCGTGGGAAGGGAGAGGGAAATTTTATTGGATTAAAGTACTGAAATGCCAAAATGTATATTAAAGAGATTCACTTTCATTTTCATATTAAGCCGGGCTAATGAAAACGAATTTAATTAATTTCGAAAAGAAAAATTTTTCAACTTGATGTAATTTCATTTATTCAATTTTCCTAAATCTTTTATAGAGAATATTAACTTTCACCATATTCTAAAAATACTCCGTTTAATTTTCCATGCTAACAAACTAATATACTGAACGTGTTGAACTCCTCGGTAGTTGGTTAAAAAGTTGAGGGAAGGTAAATTTTATCCGATGGAAAATAACTCATTAATTAATTTTATCCTTTGCATAATTTAATTTTAATATTTCATATTTACATTCTTCAGGAATTATGGAATTTAATAAGTGACATTTAAGGGGTTATAGCTAATCAGGTGAAGAGGATAAGAGACAATATAAAATTAGAAACTATAATTTAATAAATATTTATTTGATGAGAAGTTATAATTTGTTTGATAGAGCTGAGTTAACAGAGAAAAGAGCACTTCAAATGTCTAATGATTACATTTAAAAACAAAATATTCTTTTAGTAAATTTAAATTTACGCTATAACGCAATTACATATTTCCTGATATATGTAAAGAAATAACAGTAAGGGGGAAAATATATCTTTAAAATGAGTTCTTTTGTAATTTAATTTCTTGACAGATTGAGATTATGTAACCAAATATCTACACTTTTGGTTTAGAATAATTTTATTTTTTGACAGATTGAGATTATGAAACCTACCCTATTGAAAATAATCACGTGTATTTACACGTGTCAATTTGGACATGTAAATACACATGTGCTGTGTGGGTTATAATTTTTCCTTGTGTAATTACATGCGCGTATTTACATTTCCAAATCGACACTAGTAAATACACGTGATTATTTTTACTAGAGAAATATCTACATTTTTGGTTTCGTCTAATTTTATTATTTGACAGATCGAGATTATGAAACCTAAGTTATTTGAGCAAATCACACGAACCGAAATGACGAAGTTAAGTCGAAGGATATCATAATTCTCATGGGTCAAATGATAGGTGAGTGGTAAGTGCAAGAGAAGAAGTGAATATTATTACAAATCTTTGTAATATCAGTGTCTGGTTGGTCAGATTGTGGGTTCCTTTGAGTGAAGATTAAACCCACGTATCTTCTTGCAGAAACACATAGCAGTGGATGATGCGGGTGGACCAGCTTTAGAATGAAGCTCCCGCTATGTATGCATCAATGCACACAATGATGATGGGATAAGTGTGCGACTCATGTAACGAACTCGGCCAGACATCTGAGTCGTGCATCTCGTTGTGAAATGGTACCAAGAGAGATGGAATAGCATCAGGAGAAAAGAAAGAAGGATTGAAAAGAGAAGGGTTGTAGGTTAGCTGGTGAAGAGCTCCCGGCTCTACTTCTTCACTCTGCGTGCACTTAGAATCCGCACGACTCACTACCACTGGGAACCAGGTACGTTCTTCTAGTAGAGCCCAGACATCCTCTTTCACCCAGCACTCGTGATTCCTCAGCACGATGCAATGTGAGCTTCAAGTCCCTCGCGGCTAGTGGGTTCTTTGTGTTGTCGGTTGCCTGGGCAACCCTGACTTTGTCCTGGATTAAATATGTAGTTTCGAATTAGTCCGACACTCGCTTACCGGAAATGCCACTATACAAGTGCAGAATACCTTTGAGTTTAATTATTTTTATTCAACCATTCTTCCATTGTGTCAAGCTCTTTTGTAGGGTCAAATATTTGCCCTTTCTAATTTCAGATTTTTACTAACTGGATAAATTGGATTATGTCAAAAAGAACTTTACCCTCAATTTTAACAGTAAATGAAATATCTAAATAAATACAGCGAATTATAGCAAACTACAAAACCACAAACTTTAGATATCCATTGTTTAAAAATACATTCATGCCAAAAACAATTGAATCTCAAAGATACCTAATTTGATAAACCAGATTTATTTATTACCATGACATGTAATCCAAATTGTAGTCAACAAATAAAATTTAACTATCTTTATTAGTATTACTTATAAGTCTGTGAAAAATCTTTCCTTTAGTCAATATTTTGCCTTGCAGTAAATTCAAGTCTAAAATACTGACGTAACAGTTCGAATGAAAAGTGCGGTAATGCATAAAAGAAGTTCCATCAGATATATTGAAGAGAAACTGCAATGATTCGATCCCATCCATAAGTTTGGGAATACGGTTATATTTCCTGTTACATTTTCACTCAATTAACCAATGAAAACTTTTTCCACATTTTCAATGTGCCAAATAGCTATTCTCTTCCTTTCAAAAGGAATTTTTCTCGTGTTGCAATTTAAAATTGGCAGTGGTCTGACACTATTGGAAAATAAAGTTCGAATCTGCAATACTTTTTCTGGCCCATCTTCCACAAATGCCTCTCTCCTTTATTCGCACTCCTTACATACACAAATCTCCTGTAATCCGACGTGCTTGCCAAGCGGAGTGGGAAGTCGTCCGGAGGATGTAAAGGTGGACTCGACTTTATTGCAAACCATGCCTCCGAGATAGAAAGATATATGGAAGAATGAAATCTATAGATACTGAGTAAGTAAATCCAGACTGGACTTTGCGCCTGTAATTTCAAGTACCCAAAATACCAAAGTACCTGGGAATTGTAGAATTAATACCTGGAGAAATTAATTCTACAATAATTTATTGAGGATTTCTAATTTAAAAATTGAAAAGATTATTATTTGACAGATTGAGATTATGAAACCTACGGTATTTGAGCAAATCACACAAACCGAAATGATATAGTTAGGTCGAAGGATATTATAATTCTCATGGATCAAATGATAGGTGAGTGGTAAGTGCAGGGTGGTAAGTTACCGAATTTCAAGAATTTACTAATACATTTCTAAATACATATACTCTAAATTCCCTTAGCGATATCCGCAAAAAAATTGAACACGTTTAAACAGGAGGAATCCTTAATTGCAATTGATAAAAAAAATCTTGCAAACTTAACTATTATCGCTAGGTAGAAAAATTAAATTGTGACTGGATAATACATGAAAATATATATATATTTAGAAACAAGTCAATTGAAAAATAAATAATGAATACAATGCTCATTTGACGAACAGGGTCAATTGATAAAGGGGGTGGAATGTCGATGAGAGGGTGTGCGCAGTTTTATGGAAATCGTCCAAATACCCATGGGCATCGACCCGATAGCGATAGGTTCCCCTTCCTCAATTTCTTTCTTTTGGCACGAATTATTTACACGAAAATACAGGTATATACGACTACAGATATTACACTTCCATGTGTCTGCAACGTCTGTAAAATTCGCCCGTTAGATAAACAACTGCGACATAAATATTTAAATTTCCGCAATTTTTACTACCATGTGGGTATTCATCACGCTTTATCTCTTGAATGACCAAATGAGATTCTATACTATCGACCTGAAAACGGTGAGTTTCTACTGAACTGGAAAAAATATAACCATATATTTTGCATTATTAAATGGTTACCATAAATTAATTCATGAATTAATACTTCAGAGTAAAATTGAAAATTTAAAGTTTGGTAATTTTTCAAACATGATTAATTGCGGTCTGGTGAAAACGAATCTAAATGAAATCCATAGTACTGAAGCTGAATGCTAAGCTATTCAAGAAAATCGAAATTGGGAATGTGGGTTTTTAAAGCAAGCGTTGAAATCTGAATCCCTGCTTATTAGCGTATGAGAATAGAATGGGGTATTGAAAATACGATATGCCGAGAAATTAAAGCCACGGTAATTTCAAACCGCTTTTTAGCTCATCGCAGATTGGCTCTCGCTACTAATAAAGTGGCTTAGAAAATGTTTTACATTATTACTACTTACCGAGTATTTTAATTTACATTAAATACTGTTGTTGATTTCATATTAAAGCTAATGATTCTCCACAATTTTAGTTTTACGGTTATAAAAAAATATGAAAAATTTAAATTAAGATATTAAATTAAAAATTAAACATTTATACTACAACTAAAATAAACAAAAAATCTCTTTCTAAAGTATTGACCATAAGGAAGATGTTATAATAACTATTTTTATAATTTTTCTTAACACACAATTAAAGGAAATAAAGAATACAAACTTGTAAGCTACAATAATTTATTTCAATATTATCAATATATGGGATCATCCATAAATAACGTTACACTGATTTTCGGTCTTTTTGACCCCCCTCAAAAAAATGTTTCAACAATAAATGACTTTCGCAGTTTCCAAATCCGAGATAAAATATTCCATAATCCTCGAGCAATGTAAAAAGAAAATAATTTGCATTAAGTGGAAAATCGTAGAGGGAATAATATTCAAATCGTGGATAAAATCGCTCTTTTTTGTGAAGCGTTGATAACGAAATATCCAACGTAATTCTCTTCGTGCATTTAATTCTCGAAAATCCGTATCCGGCGTAGTTAAGGTAAAGTGAATTAAATAAAAGATCGACGACGTTGGATATTAATCAACGTCAATTAGCGCATACTTTTTTTTCCATGCACGTGAACTCACGCCGTTGTTGCGCTATCGTCGTCAACCTATTATTATTCCTGTGGCGACACGAATCGCAAAATTGCCCTCAAGTTTTCCTCACGCTCCCTCAAGTATACAACAATCTTGAAATTTAAACCGCACCATTTCTCAAGTTTTGGCACGTTTCATGTTCCTACCTATTCTGAAATCTTCTTTCTCAATAATCTCAAAAATCTTTTTCAATTTATTCTCTAATTCATTGATTTTTTGTGATCAGAATACAACTAATTATAAAGTGCTCTTTGTTTTTTACCAATATATCAATTTTTGTCTCTTCCATAGCAAAATTAAAATGAAAATTCAACATAAAATGTTGTAACTAAATTTTCATAAAACATAACTCATTAAAACTTTTCATTATTACTTGTTTCAGAAAAAGAACTTGATGGTAAAAGGCAACTGTTGTTGATTTACTTTCACAGAAAGCTATGACAAAATAACCGCATTAGAAATATGATTAATATTCTCTAGTTAATTTTAGTTTGTAAATTGTATTTCTGTCTTTTTGGATGCAAATGCAAGCAGCTCTTTAGTGTCAGAAGCATAAATTCCAAACCATTAGCATAAGGCACTAGAGGCCACTCGGAGCCTCGTGCAATTAAATAACTATGCCATTTCAGGAGCGGATTCACGAGAGTGGCTTCCGGGGCGTCGATTTGGGACTGCCCTGAGAAAGCTGATCCCCCTTGATCGATGAGCATTTCACCCTCGAGGGGTTATTCTGCAAGTCGGCTTTGTTATTTAACGTCAGTTTGAACATCCGAATGGCAAAAATTCAATACTAACAGGCAATTCTAGCTAGTAATTTTCCCTACTTCACAACTTTTATGAAAAGAGCTTTATTAGGTTTCTTTAATGTAAGTCCATTGAAAGTGCATAATCAATTATTAGAATTTTTTTGTTAATGCTTCTGTTGGTACTAAAATTTATTATGATGGAAGATTGTACAGAATGAAGAGTTTTAACGATCTTTGGGCTAATATTGGAATGCACTTAAAGCACGCAGCTGACCTATCAACAGATTTGCAATTTCTGCCTATATGGAAGTAGTCAAGGCATTTGTGACACCTTACAACCATTATTCTTCTCCTGACTGGACAAGACACAAAGCCAACCTATATGTGTCCTAGATGTTCAAGCTTGTTCGCTTCTTCCTGGTTAGTGACTACAATGGCGAGATTAACTCCTCGTCTATTTGGTCCAAGGACCGTCACTTTTCTGCTTCCTGCTGGTAACTTCGATATTCTTTCAAGGGCCTCCTGGACATCCTCAAATTCTGTAAGGTTATCGAGGTCGCTGATCTCCAGCGTAATCGGACGGTCCGCCAATTGCACCCTACCCAGGTCTCCAATTACCTCTTTCACCTCTTTGGTGAACGATTCCCTGTCTGAAGAACCTCCAATTTTGATCAGAAGGTCTTCTTTCTTGGTGGGTCTTGCTCCCACAACTCTCGTATTGCTGGCCTCTTGGTTCGCCTCTCTACGGAGCTTTCCCAGGACTGCCGCGTACGTCGTGACTTCAGCGACCTTGATGATCATCGTTGATCCTCGATGCTGTTTTTCTTTGCTTGTGTGGCTTGGCTTTGACATCTTTGTCACCTTAGCCTAAGTCTTTTTTGGAGACCTTTTCTCACGTTTCTTTTTTTTGGAGTCCATGATCGACTCAGGGCTACTCCTTCTCCTCTTCTGAGATTCTAGGATAACGTTTCTAAGCATAGCTGCATTGAAACGATCTCGTCTTAGTCTTTGATCCCTGCGTGCTTCTTCGGACCAGTCCAATCCCTGGTAGAAGTGTTGGTCTTCCATTTCAGCTGCTTCGTGCTTCGACTTTACTTCCTCTATGAGCGATGTTAGGCTTTTAAGTCCATCCTTGATTGTCATAGTGACATTCTTTTGGACATCACAGGTTTTCAGCATCTTGCTGACCTCTTCCTCCATTTTCAAAATGCATGCCGTCTCTTCTTTTTGCAGCTTAATGCATTTGTCTCGATCAACATTACAGCTGGTAATGTCAACACAAACTACTGTAACTCACAAACTATTTGAGATATCGATTTAAAATTTTAGTATGTTATTTTTAAAGGTATAACCTATCGAAATATAAAGAAAAAAAATTCGATTTTTCAAAAATTTCACACTAGGTGTGCCCCTTAAATCAACAACACTGAAAAAAATTTCGATTTAAATAATTGGCGACTTGACTATTAACGAATAAATATTCCATTAAAATTCAAAGCAAAAAATTAATTCTAAAATTAAAAAAATTTAATTTATCAATTTTTGGATCATTTGCCGGGTTTACTATTTTAATTACATATTAAGAAGAATAGGATATTGAAGATTCATTACTGATACTGAAAAGAGGGAGGGTGAGCTACAAAACTTTGAGGGGATCGCTGCACTTGGCGCGTTCTGTTGCCGCTCGCGAGTTCAATCTCATGTTAAATAACAATGCCGACGGCTGAAATCTCCCCACAGGGAATTCAGACCCACAGATGAGGGGAACAATTCGGTTCTCTAAACAAATTTAAGTGCGTTTCAAAATTTCCACTGAAATACACAGGGATAACCAGTAAATCCTTCAAATTTCTCATACAAAGAACAGGTGCAAACAAACTGGAGCTGAAACAAATAATTGTAAAATATATACATATATATTTGAAAAATATAAATCTCGAATAAAATAATAGTTAAAAAGAATCATCTAATAGTTATTGTTGTCACAAAAAATATATTTAAAAGTTGTTCTAAAATTTCGTTTTCCATGTCTTTGATAAAAACTTTTGTATTCAATTGTTTTAACCTATTCTATTTACTCGACTTTCAAAACATCTACAAACGAAATATAGTTTTAATGCAAAAAAATGAACTAAAGGTAAAAAATAAATAACAAGAAGAACAAAGGTTCGGACATGTAATGTCAGAAAGAAAAATACAGAAAAAAGAAGGTAAATTATGTTCTGCTTGTTGATTATTGTTTTTCTTTGACTCAGATCTAATTTTAACAAAAAGCCAAATAAAGTGATTCAAAATTTTATACTTTGTCGTATAATTGGAATAGGAGAGCTAAAAACAGAATGAAAAAGAATTTTTCATACAGGAAAGAAATGTTCTTTGTCTCTGAGTCCTTTCTTTCTTTAGTTGAAAAAAGGTTGTCACAGTTTGGCTAACTTTTTGCTTAAGACTTTAGAACCTAACTTTACTCGTAACAGTTTTACAATTGTATGCAATAAATTATGAATTTCTTTAATTAAACGCTTTATTAATTTGTTAATTATTTTTTGTATGACTCCACAATCCGTGCGCACTTGAGCACCAGTCCTAAGACTGGCGGTCAGATTTCTTGATCCCGATCAGCTTACTTTTTTACCACTCAAAATAGAGAAATAAATATACAATTTTTTATAAATAAAAAATTAATCAAGAGATAAATAATCATTTAAAAGATTTGAATACATAATCAGACAAACACACATATATACAAGATAAAACAAATCAATAAAGACAAAAACTTTTCCTTCCGCTGCTTTCGTTGAATAATAAAATGGAGATTTTGACGTGCGATTTAGTTGACCAGTACAAACAACGAAGTGAAAAGCCCAATTAGTTAAATTCTTTTAGTACAATGGCTCGGCTTGATACTTATTCGAACAGGAACGATCGAGGACAGAAGACGGTTCCTTTCGTAGTTACAGAAGCCACGTGGTGACGGTCGCTTTATCGATCCACTTAATTTACTCTCATCCCAATATCCAAAACCACCATACTATAATACATATTTTTACATTTCTAAATAACAATAAATTTATTTTACTTATCACTTGAAAAATGCTTAAAACAATACCTATAAGGTCGCTGGCAGCACACTTATAATATGGCGATGAGAACGAACAGCAAACGGAAGTGATGGATTTCTTTAATTCACAAGTCCGTATCGCTCAACGAATTTCAAGAAATCCCCACTTGATTTTAAGAATCCACGCATACGCACAACAGTCGCGAAACCCGTGACAATATCATATGTACGATTTAAACGATATCCCTGAATCCAGGCAACCAAGGCTGAACTTCAGACTGACGTGATGAGTTCGGGAGCGTTTTCAAACTGGAAGTGATTAGTAACGATGAGTACGGGGGCGTTCTACAAACTGACTATCCTTCCTTATGATAGTCCTTTTATACAGGTAGACAGTGCATAAATTAGGGGAGGTATCTATGATTGTATTGTTACATGTACATAATCCACCCCTTGGGTTAACTTTTCGCTTGGCTGTCATTGGCTTAATTAGCATAACATTTCTTATTTTTAGGAAAATCAATGATTAGGTCTATCCATGTGACAAAACAAGAGAAAGTGATCAGAAGAGGTAAAGCCCAAAGTTTGTAGAGTAAACGTAAATTTGACCCATCTGTTATAAGCTCATCAGATAATGTAATGTCCAATTCATTTTACAGATTTTATTATTCACTAATGACGGGATTTTTGAAATGAAGGAGCGAAATAATACCCTCATGGTAAATGAAAACGACCATCATAGAGAGAATAGAAACCATGGTGGGCTACCACAGTCATAAAACAAGAAAATGCATTACGTTCGGCCACAAATCATCACTTCCTATTAGGGGGGCCCTTGAAAGCAACACAGAGCAAGAGTCTAGTTCATTTCATATAATTACTGGATGGCATTGCCGGCTGATAGCGAAACGCGATGCGCTATTGCAGCCTCCCATAGATTATATTACTCGACGATAACGGTCTATTAATGCGTGCACGCGAACTCAGGGGATTCCAATTACAAAAAAAGTATCATTACAGTGTTCACGTGTATATGTAGATAGGTACTGTAAACCATCGTTTATTCAATTAATCAATGTTATACATTGCAAGACATAGTGTCAATGAAATAAAAATTGTAGACTAAATTAATTAAAATTAAAATTAATTTAAAAAAATTTAATTGATTAATTTTTGGATCATTTGCCGGGAGGGTGAGGGTAAGATGGATGTGAAGTTCACATAACTGACATCATGGATATGTTCAGTAGACCTTGACGTGGTGACGTGGTGACAACCAAAACAGCAAGACCAAAATGAGCGATTGTAAAAACAAGGAGTACCTGCGGGGTAATTCTCACATTATCCTAAGTCCCCTAAAAAAATTAAGGCTAATTTTATTTCAATTACCGACAGTGGAAATTTAGTTTCTGTTAATTACTGAATCGATATGTCTAATATGTATGGATACAGTTTAGGAATTTACGTTTGGTCCTTGATATAACTATGTGGTTTCCAAATGTGATGTTGAATGTTAGTTATTGGTTAGCATCGACAATTACGTGCTAGCAAATATAATAAAACTTTTAAATCATTTTAAATTCAAAATATGAGAGAAACTTCAGATTTCACATGGATTTTCAACTATAACAACTTCTGTAAAATTTAAAATGGCATAAAATAATCGTATGTAACGATTTATTTCTCGTTTCTTATACATATCGAATTCTTTTCTCTCTCCATTTCTTATCATTCGAAGAATTCCTTTTTGCATAAATATCTGAATTTGAATAAAGTGTCAACAAAACATACGCTTATAAAAATAGAAGAGAGTGAATCCGCTTGTAAATCTATGCGCATAATCTAAAGGATTGGCGCAAGAGAAAGAAGGATCACTTTCTTCCATGTCGGGTCGAAGGTATAAATTCAATCCTTAAACAAATACCCTGCTTCCTTTCAAGCCGAAAAGTCGTTCGATCCGTGATCGGGATTCAGGAATTCTGCTTTAAAGGCGCCGACAATCCTTGCCCTGGTACAAATGCTATTGTACACTTGCACAGTGAACATTCAATCACCCAACGCGGCACCCTTGAGACAAAGATATTTTTTTCATTCAGAATTTTTATGTTCTCTTAACATTGTTTATAAATAATTGATACTTTCGTTATTCAAAGGTTTCTGAAATACACGACATTATCTGTACATAAATATAACAAGATACATATTCAAGACTAGTTAGATGGAAATGCAATGCCAAATGCACAAAGTAATTAAATTTGAATAATAAATTAAAAGCAGACCTAGACAGAGAATTTGCTATTGAGGTTGCTGTGTAACCGGAACCAGAGTAGTCAAAATGATCCATACAGGTACCTACAATCATACTATTTCTCAGGGGCTTTTAAGAAATTAATGGTCCATTTGAGTATATAATATCACACATTTATACAATTTAATTAACTTACAAAAAAATTATCTATAAAATCACGCCATGGTGAAAGTGTTAAGGGGCTACTGAGAAATCAATGTTCCACCTTATAATCTGGATCCGCTAAGTGGTAACAAAAGCAAATCGTAAGTCTATCGAAGATACATGTATTTCATTTTCATTGCAATAGGCGATCATAATGGCAACGTGTAAGATTTGGTAGATATCATTTTCAACAAAAAATTCTTAAAAAGTCATTGGATCTGTTAATTCATGATTCAAACCAATCACGTTTTATGTCTAATGAGCTACACGCACTTTAAATGTGCTGCATTAATAAACATACGCATATAATTTTTAAAGCTCTATAACTCCTCTAAACTAACATCCTGTAACATTAATTAGCAAATTTCTGTACAATTTAACAGCCAATTTGCTTCCCTGTTTAGTAATAATGATAGCAGAAAATATGAAACTTTATTCTTCAAACATTCTTTTTTAATTAAATATTACATATACATTTCGAAGCATTCTTATCACTGGTTTCAAATTTGAAGATTAAGACCCACAGTGTTTTTATTTTTCATATCTTGGAAGAAAACATTACCGTAAAATGCACCGTCTATTGTAAGCATTATTATTTTAATGTTTCAAAGAATATAAAGTTATAATTAAAAATATTGTAACATTTGCAAGGAAATAAGAAAATGATGAAAAGTTGAGAGAATAAAAGAGATAATAATAAAAGATAACTCTACTTTAAAAGAAAAGAAAAAGAAAAAAAATCAAGTTCCTGAAGATTCTTTGTTTGTAGCTCCATTTTATATGCAAACATTTCATTAAATCCTATAGAACAACTGGTGGAGCCTAATGAAGCGATTCAAGATGATGATTATCTAACGATGAAAACAATCCAGTAAGATATTATCGTAGATCATTTCGGTATTGTTATGAGAAGCGTTACGAGAAATACGTGAAACGAGTTAATTTCCAGCAATTTCTATTCATGCCAAGAACAGGACCAGTCTAAGAATGTTGTGGTTTACATCGTTAGCTTGAATACAAACTATTCCACTTTAAATATCAGCAACTAAATTTTACAAATTGACTCTTCTTCATATAGAATTTTGTCAGTTCCTTCATAAAGAAATTAATTTCAAACGTGCGAAATTAAATTTCAAATAAAATTTAATATATTTTAAAAGTGTTGTAAAGTGTTTAAAAAAATAATCCAACGAGTCAATCCAAAAGAACAAGTTTCCTTAATTATTTCTTATAATAATTATAATAAAAAGTGAGTGTTTCTTTTAAATTCCTATTTTTACTATTTTCTACTTCTTTTTCTCGTCAAACTAAAAATTCCGAAGAACTTTTATGCAAATTTGTGCACGATTGTTTCTTCAATTCCAATT
>JUFY01033894.1:5105-95874 GCA_001855655.1 Leptopilina clavipes
TTATTTGATTCAAATAACCGATTACTTGTCTATTATCAAATAAATATTTACTTGAATCAAATAAATTTTATTTGAGTCAAATAAATTTTATTTGAGTCAATTAAATCGTATTTGATTCAAATACAGAAATTATTGATTCAATTACAGTTTATTTGATTTAAATAAAAATTATTTGATTCAAGTAAATATTTATTTGACAATAGACAAATAATTCATTATTTGAATCAAATAAATTTTTTTTTCAGTGTAGATCTTCCAAATTATTTTAAATTAGTTTTTATTGTATTTCTATTCGTATTAAAAATGTTAAAAATAGTTTTATAGTTTTGAGGTTATGTTAACGTGTACCATTCCTCCTTAAAAATGGATCCCTTAGGAAAAATTTAAAAAATCAGTTTTGGAGAAACTCAATCATCATCACGAGTGATGTATATAATTATATAATAAACAACTTGTCATTTTATTAAATATCTTTTCCGTTCCATATATTATAGATACATGAAACGATGAAAACTACTTTCTCCGAATGGGGGATAAACGAACAAGTGCGTGTAGTGTACAGGTGTTCGAATCCCGTATTACAAAGTGACGTTTACATTGGCCTAGTGAATTTAGGACTCATTAAGTTCCACTCAACGAACGACCCTTCGACACATGCGCACATGAAACCACGATAAGGGTTAGATTGAAGGGAAGACCTTAAGTATTATTGTAATTATACACTTAGGTTTATTTCCTGTATACCCCTAACCCTACATCTACATCAAGTGAGAAGCATGCGGCGAAAATAATATAGCAATAATAATAATAAAAACCGCGAAATGGGGTTTATATCATAATATAATATCCCCCCCCCCCTTTGAAAATGAAAATAGATCCAAAACTATATATTCGCGTGAATAGCAAATTTATACTAAATGCACTTGTATGTATCGCAGAATCTATATATTTTGAGGCATGAACTTGGTATATATGTTGGGCGTGCCTCTTATACTGTTTCTCTGTGTATAATGCACACTCAGACAGTAGATACTACCGCGAAATACGTGCTCTTTGTATTTTACCTCCCATGTCGTTGTTTTGCCTGGCATTTACCAGGTTCGTGGCCAACCACATATGCCAGTTCTAGCTCTGCTCTGGGATCTATATATGCACTCTAGACCCTAACGGTAAATGTTGAAATTACAGGCAGAAATCATTTTCGAAAATACAATTCTTCAACGAACATCAATTTTAAATAAACATACTATTTAGATATAGGTACACCATTCCAAGACTAAAATTCATATCATCCGCACGCAAGAACCTGGGATTAAAATTTCTAAATTTAAATTAGTAACCTTTGACTAATTTTTAGTCAATAATTACTAGTTCTAGTGGAAAACTACTAATTTCTTAAGACTACTAATTTGTTAAGACTACTAATTATATTAGTAAACTAAATGATTGAGTATTTTTCTACTAACAGTCAGTAACTATTGATTAAAAAAAAATAATAATGATAATGACGCTAATAACCAATTTTATAAAGTCATTTTGAGTTTTAGGTAAACAATTTCAATACGAATGACAAGTTCCATTTGACTTGCAGATTAAAATATGAAAACGAACATGGAATGATTAATAATTAACTATACAGAATTAATAAATAAAAGAATTTTTTTCTAGAAAAACGTTTATAGAAAAACGTTTCTAGAAAAACGTTTACTTCAAAGTTAATAAACGACAATTCAAGAAAATAAATAGAATTTTTAGGTTAGGTATCGGACTTGACAGAAGAACGAGTGTCAACCGTGTAACACAAAACTGTATAGATAATGGCGCTAAGTTTAAAAAAATTGTTGATTATTTCATGAAAACAAAGAAAAATATTAAGAAATTTTATCAAAATATTTTAAGAATTTTTAAAGTTACAATATTAAACAATTAATAATTAATAATTTTCTAAATGAATATTTTCTTTATATAAAAAGGATCCGCAGTGCTACCAATGTGAGAAAAAAAAACGAACATAACCCCAAAATTTGACCGTTTTTCTCTATGTAAAACAAAATAAACCAAGTTCGAATCATAGGACCAATTTGAATTTTATGCTATTAACTCAATTTGTTACCAAAAAATACAAACATCGATTAATTAGCAGCAAAAATTAGTCCAGCAGATAAGATTGCAGCATTATATTTAAAATACTGTAAATGCACAATACAATTATTTTCCATTGCAAAAAAAGAAATCCATTCGGATTGATTAACAACGAATTGAAAGAGGGAAAAAAACATGAAGGTCTAGTAGAATTATTGGAAAGAAAACAACATTTCAAGTTGGTCATGAACAAGAATCAATTTGACTTGGCTATGTACCATCATTCCAGGGCATGAACTATAAGGTAATAGGAAAAAATCATTAAAATTTAATGCAACGATATATAGGATTGTATTTGTGGATATAGCTATAGAAAACATATTCCATTTCAACGGACTATACAATAGTAAGCGTTGTAAGTAAATTACTTTTCTGAAACTGAAATATATATATGGAAATATCATGAATATATTGAAACAATTAGGTACTGTGGTATTAGTACTGCTCCACTGATCTTCTATTATAATATTACCAAAAAAAGAGTATTTTCTAAAACTTAAATCAACTCTAAATTGTCTGACTCTACAGGAACGACTAACTTCCACTACAAACTGAATTTATATCCAAAGAAGCGGTTATTTTCCGACTTGCCCTGGGTGCCATAACAACTTGAGTGTACTGTACCGTTGGGGCTCACTGATACTTGTTTCGTGATGCATTGTCGTTTCTCTCAAAGTGAGAGCAATTCTTAAAGAAATACGCTCACTTGAAAGTTTTCTATATGAGTAGAATGAACCAAACTTGGGATGTCAGTAAAAAAAAAAAACAAAGAAAGGAGTATTACGTCTGGCATATGAGATTTACCAGCACAGTGCGTAATGAATCCTTTACTATATTGCATTTAGCCTAATATTTGACAAATATTTCCGAAGATATTTGATTTTGGAATAGTGACCAAGAACCAAATCAGTTACTGCAGTTGGAAAAATTTTTTAGTTTAGTTACCTAATCCTAAGAACACTAATAATAAAGGAAA
Source organism: Leptopilina clavipes (assembly GCA_001855655.1). Lineage (NCBI taxonomy): Eukaryota > Metazoa > Arthropoda > Insecta > Hymenoptera > Figitidae > Leptopilina > Leptopilina clavipes. Next base: position 8,224 of record JUFY01033894.1, read on the forward strand.
GAGAATTTATCCTCCTAAGTAGCAAAATCTTGATGCTGTTTATAAATATTTGTAAAGTAATCTGAAGAGATTCGTTTTTATTTATTCCATCCATGACAAAGTCTGTTTGGATTCTCCTAAAAATTGTTCCAACAATGATAAAATTCATCAGGAAAATATTATAAATGGTAGAATCAATCCAGGACAATCCGTTGAGTCAGTTTGTGAATCCTTCTATCATCTGTAAAATTTATTCAACACATTTCCAAACGTATAAAAATCGCAGAGATCACAATCTGCGAAAGCAAACGGATTAAACTAGATGTAATTTTGATGTAAAATTATTCTGAATTACTATTCCATGTGCATGAAAATTTGCTGCAATATTGGTAACATTGCCTCAATATTCTAATACTGCAGCAATAATGACAGTATTCAGACAATGTTGACAATATTGCTGGAACGGAGGAGATAGAAGATGTGATACAATCATCTTGCTTTGACATGATGCTATAAGAATTTTATTTCAATTTTTTGGTACAATGAACTTGGTATAGCATTGTACACAATTCAGATAGTACTGCTGGAAATAATCCCATTGGAAAAACTACTGTTGTGATTATAGACGAAAAGGTAAAGTTCGTCTCTAGGATCCTATAGTATTAGTGATTTATTAGTCAAGTTGACACTAAGTTGTGACATTCCACAAAAACCTATAGGCGAACCGTTGTTATATTTCTAAAGAACACTAATATTCTATGTGACATTAATATTCTATGTAGTTCTAACAGACTATCCAAAGTAGCATTTTTTAATGCTTTAACGCATTAATGCATTAAACTTAGTAACGAACGTAATGTACAGAATGTAATTTAATGAATTCTACAGAAAAATAAGTAAACAGTAGGCAGTGGAAGTAATGCCTACTACTAAAAAAAAAGAAGTAAAACAGTGCAATAAGAAAATATATACTTAATTCCAGCAAAGCAGATTTCAGAATTGTTCCTCTAGCATCATCTAAAATGAACCTTCAGTTGAGCCAATTGTCTATCGCTAACTTTGCTCACACAATGTGTATCCAACTTCAAAAAATACAGCAGAGATGTTTTGTTTATCAATTAACAATCACAAACCAAGAAATTGATAAATCCGAAGAACCATATGTTCCGAAAAACAATTTAGACTAGAAATTGAAGTTTCCCAAGTTTGGAAATAAAAAAAATGGAATTGTGATGACAAAATAATTACAGTCAAATAACAAATGTGACCCTAAATCAATCCATATATTTCTGAACGTAGAAAAAGAAATTTCTCCACCCTGTCATAATTTTGTCACATCATGTTTCAACATTTAATGGGCAATAATATACATTCTCATGTGGAATTTTTTCCTTATATTTCGAACATAGTATGAGCGATACTAGACTCTATATCAAACCGTGTGAATCTTCACATGATGGCTAAGAGAAGATAAGATAAACCGATTTTGTCAAATTGGCTCAGGCAAAAACTAAATATGATCTCAATTAACAAATTTTGTTCAAGTTTTTAATTTTTTTGCATTTATATATGTGTGGTTTTTCTAGTCGAAGGAGTAAGAGCGCATCAGAAGTTAAAGTCTGAATATATATATATATATATATGTAGTTTTCGAGTGGGTCGAGAGGTTCGTGTCACATAGTCGCGGTGATGTCGATATGTGCGTGACTTTCTCAGTCGAGGAGGTCTTTTCACCCTGTCTGTTACTACCCTTCTTCGACTACCTACCGCCACTTATGTATCTCCCCTAACCTAACCTTATAGTTCACCCGCGCACCCCTCTTCATTCCACCTGCACCCACGCGCGCTCTCCAACCTTCCGTCTATGCGACTAATATGCTTCCGGCATGAAACACAGAGATCTTGAAAGAACATGATGAACGGAAAACAACTTTATCAAAACCGCACATACAGAACGAAAGAGAGAGAGAGAGAGAGAAAGAAAGAGGGGGGAAAAAGGTCACGCACGAGTTAATGATTCCTCTCCTCAATAAATAATCTATTTTCATCAACGAACGACAAAATTATTACCCTGGACAAAGAATCAGCAGTTTTCTTATAATTAGCAAAACCAAGAAGATATTCTACGTTTAGAAGAGGAAATTAGTTCTTCACTTCTGCTTATCGATGAAGAAAAGAAGAAAAAAGAGAAACATTTGAAGAAGGAGAAGAAGAAGAAAAAGAAGAAGAAGAAGCAGAAGTTATTGTTGAAACTTATGAACATGATACCAATTCAACAGATTGGAAATTAGGAAATTAGTTTTCACTTCTCCTTTTCGATGAAGAAAAGAAGAAGAAAGAGAAACAGTTGAAGAAGGAGAAGAAGAAGAAGAACAAAGAGAAGGAGATGAAGAAGAAAAAGAAGGAGAAGATGAAGTTATTGTTAAAACTAATGGACATGATACCAATTCAACAGATTGGAAATTAGGAAATTAGTTTTTCACTTCTCTTTTTCGATGAAGAAAAGAAGAAGAAAGAGAAACAGTTGAAGAAGAAGAAAAAGAAGAAGAAAGAGAAGGAGATAAAGAAGAAAAAGAAGAAAAAGAATGAGAAGATGAAGTTATTGTTGAAACTTATGGACATGATACCAATTCAACAGATTGTTTACTTTTCCTTGAAGAATATCCGAGTGCTGCTTTACGAAGATGAGTATTACCTTGAGGGAAAAAGACAGCCATCATTTTCAATTTGGTCAAATTAACGGTTCTATTCTACGCGTCTCCGCGGAACTCAATAAATAAGGGCCAAGTGAGCAGTAAATATAAATCAGGAGTGATTGGATGTAAGTGGGGAACGTTATGTGTCCCCAGTGCCCCGTGTGCGGGGTCTATACTTTCTATAGCTATCCTCACATAGAACCGAACAGAATACATGCATGTGTATTCCTCTCTCTTTCTCTCTCTCTATTTCTCTTCTTTTCTCAAGACATTGGTATAATATAAGTGTCAAGAGATCGATCTGGTAGGTAAGAATCCTCGAATGCTGTTTCTCAACGTCGGTAGATATTTTACACTTTACGCTTCTCTGAAGAAAAAGGTCATCCATTTATCCATAATTCTACATTTCCTCTCCCCACCCTATCATCCATCCACAACACCGAAAATTTCTTAAACATTTAATCCTAATTTGCCAAAACTTCGGAATATTCAATTATTGAAAAGTTCAATTTTTTAGTTGTAATTATCAACATGTCCGTATGCTAAACATTTTCTTCTAAGAAAATGTTTGGCGCTAAAATTGCTATAAGATAAAATATCTTAGTGAAATATTGATCAGAAATTTTACTATAGCATTAACTCGATAGCAGATTTAAAAATAAAAAAACAAAACTTTTCTATTTTGAAACACAAAAGTATTTCAAAATAGAAAAGTTTTGGTCTAAATATGTGACACGCTTGCAAGAAAGGTACCTAAGAAGCAAGCAGATTATAGTTTATGTTTGTGTTAGATTTATCTTGATTAAAAGTTCCTTTTTAACTATGAAACATAAATTATTGAAATTAAATTATTGAAAACAGTTTTTATTGAATATTTTGGTTGTAATGAAGACTTGAACAGTAATAATTTCCAATAGTGATTGACTCTCTTTCTTTCACTCCAAAAATTATAAACATATTTTGCTTTTTAGGTACCTTATCTTAGGAGCGCGTCAAATATTTTTACGAAAATTCAACCCTTTCAGTACCGAATTCATTCAGAAAATATCACGATTTTTGAGTTTTAAAACAATTTTTCAGGAAAATTTATTCACATTTTTGGCTCAGAGACCATAATTTTTGCAATCGGAAATTTACTGATGAACTAAAAGAAAAACGTTGTTTAGATATTCAGTTTTAAAAAACAAGAAAGTTATGCATGAGTTGGCAAAAAGAAATTATCATGTAGCTTAAAAGCAACACTTGTATCGAAAGGGTTAATTTAAATATTCAATAAACTTTTGGCGATAAACATTTTTTCACATGCGGACATTTTAGTATTTACTTAACCTTTACTGAACTTTGCACACTCTGAAAAAAATTTATCTGAAACAATCAAATTTTGGTCTCGTCTACCAAATAAATGCATTGGTATGCACTTAATCAAATATTTGTTTGATTCCATCAAAAATTTATACAGTTCAAAGTACGACAAAATTCTTTCTTCGATTTTCTTTCTTGGATCAAAAAATTTATCAACCAAACATTTACTTAAATCAAATAAATATTTACTCAGGCTAAACAAACAATTTAAAACAACCTAAAAATTGGGTCTATACAACAAAATAGAAGATTTGGTTCAAACATCAAATTTTTCCCTGGTTGCAATTCAATATTCCGAAGTTTACAAGCAAACCTAAATGTTTAAAAAATTCTGTTTCTCCATATTTCTCCAAATTTCTCCAAAAAGCTTCATTTAGAACAAGAATCAATTCCAGTTAAATTTTATTTTAACAAAAAAATTAATCCATCAATAGCAAAATTTTTTTAACACTTTTTCTCTATTCTATTCACTGTTCCAGGTAAGTTTTGATAAACCTTATTCTATCCGTGTTGTGACATCGAAATATGAAAATAAAAAACTAATTTTCCCCTGGCTCCTTATGGATTTATTTTTATGTTTATAAAGAGTACTAATTAGAAAAGCACTGGTTCCATGACACCAATTACAAAAGCTGGTTTTCAGGTCTCATGTATCTTTTATTAGAGACGTGACCAGAATGAGGTTGGAAGTTCATCTCACAACACTGACACCTGTCGTCTCAATCTCCATGAAAGTTGATAAGCAAAAATAACTAAATCGACATTACCAATTGTAATTAAATTTACATATTCGTAGCGTATGTCTGCCGTTTGAAATACAGTATTATATGGAAGATGAAATGTGAAGGTTCGTTGTACGATGACACATACACACACAGTCACACAGGTGGTGCAGAGCGCATAATATCGATTATGCAATCTCGCAAGCAAGCTTCTGATAATGTACCCTGCACCCTTTGTCCTACGCTACAATTATTCCACTAATTTTCATTTTGTCAGAATTATTGTCTATCAAAAAAAAAAAGATTTTTCCCACCTTCGCACCACCTTTATACCTTTATACCTTTATACCCTAATTCATAAAAATTGCTAATGGGAAGAAATTTTTAAAAATTTGTGTTTTTTTTACTGTTTTTGCAATAGAATGACAAATATTTACTTTTTTTTTCTTTTTTTTGGGAAAAATAAATGTTTAAATAAACCACATAAAGTTGAGTGAATCCAAAAAGGACAAATCGATATTTGTACATGTAAACCGAGAGTTTCTCGTATCCGTCGATTCGGTCTATTCTTCACCTCAATTCCACAGTATTATTTTAGTACGTATCGACATATGCACGTGTCTCGTCTGGGAAACCGAAATTATTATATAATGAATGCAAATTATATGGTTAAGCAGCCGTCCAGACATTAAAATTAAATATGTGTGGCTCTTTTCCATTTTAATAAAACTTGTCGCAATTCTATATTTATGATACACATACATATATGTATATATATTTGTATTGTCGCCTAGGAAAAAGAAATCAAAAACAATATCATTTTCTTCACTCTTCAAAATTAGGGTAAGAAAATCGTTATCCGCGGTGATTATAAGCCCGTGAAAAGAGCGAACTAATTTTCACAACCTGTGGCTGAATATTTAAATTGGGCATCATAAATATTCAAGTCCAGGAAACCCTTCTAATTATCACCCCCTTCCCCCCCGGGTTACTAATAAATTCACGCTCTGATTTCAATGTCCATTGGAATTTAGCTTTATTGTATAATTTATAAGAAGTAAAAACGAGAGATTGATATATAAATAACAGGTGGTTTTTTTTCTTTTTTTTGAGTTAAAGGATTAAGGGAAGAAGACGTTGAAAGGAATGGCAAGATATTCAAGAAGCGGCGATTACGTCGAACCCATCTTATTGAGCATATATATGTATATAGCTCGTATGGATGTAATCTCATCTAGACACTCGGCTCGTAGCTACGGTTTTTATCCTATTACGTCACATGAATAAACTAAGGATTTTGGAAGTTGCAAAGGGGGGAAAGCCAGAATCCATGGGGGGTTGGGGATAGATACCGAACTCAATGCCTTTCGATATATTCTTTCCCTGGTCGGGGCTCAGCGTTTGATTCCGTTGTTTCAAAGTTCTCTATACACCTTCTTTTGCAAATTTACTCCTTTTTTTCTATACTGGAAATATATAATTATATGAATCATGAATTTCGAAAAGGGCTCAACTCTAAAAACCATAAGTGTCATTTTCGCATAACCATTGACAGTAAAAATGACTCTTATGGTTGTTGAGAGTTGAGCCCTTTTCGAAATTCACGATTTATATATATTCAAAATTTTATTCACTTCAAGAGAAAATAGAGAATAGAGAAAGTGAATAAAGAAATAGTGAATAGAGAAAGTAATCCATAATATTAGGAAAATAATTAATAAATTTTGAAGAAACAATTAAGAATAGGGATTAAAATTTGCTCTGTTATCACTAACCAAAATTTCGTTATTAATTTTAATTTCTTCATTAAATTGGAAAAATGAATGATTTTCATTTTTTCTATTTCACGAATTTATCTTGCTAGCAATTTAATTTATTGGGAAATAAAGCGGAAGTGCCCTGCTTTTGAAATACAATTAATGTTGGAAATTATATTTTTAATAAACGTTTCATTCGAATTTTAAAGAATTAAAAACTATTATTATAATCATCTTTTACAATCGCAAAGTAAATATTTATCATAAGCATAATTTATAAATCATGGCTGTTATGAATTTGTTATGTCCTGATAAAAATGACAAACTCACTTAAACTATTATTCAATTTTTTATCAAACGGAAGACTATAGAATTTTAAAAAAAATCAGAATTGCTACTGTTTCTGTTTAGATTCAAATTCATGTTTATTTATGTTGTTTTTATTTAGATTCAGATTCAGGTTTATGCTGTTTATGTTTAGGTTTAGATTCATATTCATGTTTATGTTGTTTTTATTTCGGTTCAGATTCAGATTCATGTTCTTCAAGTTCAGATTCATGTTTAGATTCAGATTCAGAATTATGTTGTTTAAGTTTAGGTTCAGATTCAGAGTCATGTTTATGTTGTTTTTATTTATGTATTTTTTATTTCAGATTCATGTTGTTTAAGTTCAGATTCTGATTCAGATTTATGTTCTTGATGTTTAGGTTCAGATTCATGTTTATGTTGTTTTTATTTAGGTTCAGATTCATGTTGTTTGAGTTCAGATTCTGATTCAGATTTATGTTGTTGATGATTAGGTTCAGATTCAGATTTATGTTTATGTTGTTTTTATTTAGTTTCAGATTCAGATTTCTTTTGTTTATGCTTAGGTACAGAATCATATTCAAGTTTATGTTGTTTATGTTTAAGTTCAGATTTATGTTTATGTTGTTTATATTTAGGTTCAGATGTAGATTTATGATATTTATGTTTAAGTTCAGATTTATGTCTATGTTGTTTATATTTAGGTTCAGATTCATATTTATGATGTTTATGTTTAGATTCACATTCAGATTCAAGTTTATGTTTATTTAGATTTGTGTTTAAGTTTAGCTTTAGGTTTAGCTTTAGTTTTGGGTGTAGATTAAGATTTAGTTTTAGCTTAAGCTTTAGCTTTATTTTAAGATTTAGTTTTAGCTTTAGGTCTACGTTTAGCTTCATTTATAACGCTTACTTTATATGACACTATTTATAACGCTCACTTTACATAAGCTACTAAAAATGTCAACAAAAACAGAAGGCGAAAATGTCTGAACAAACACAAACAATAGTAAAATATTGACCGTCAGTTAAAATATATTGAACGTCGAATTCTGGAAACTGAAATCAGATAATTTCGTTCACTTTAAAAACAAATGCAATCATGTCTTAAGGATGTTACTAAAAAACCAAAAAACGCGCAACATATCTGAACTACTTTTCTGACTGTAAAAAAGCTACAAGTGCATCTGTTTTTTCGGAACCAATCTTTAAAAATTAAAGGCAAAAACACAAATCGATCTTGACCTTTTCTTATTGATTAAAAAGAAAAACAATGTATACGAACGGATTCTGTAGGAAATGCATCAGATTTGATATTTTTCTCCAACTTACTTTCCAAAAAACTTTTCTCTTTTTAGATATAGAAAATCAGGTAAAAATTGAAAAAGAATTTGTCTGATGAATTTCATGCGGAATCCTTCACCAAAGGAGCATTGATTCATAAACATGAATCAATGTTCCAAAACTGGTCCATTTCCAAAAATGAATAAATAAATATTACAAAAATCAAAAATACATATCAAAAAGGGATCTCAGACTTTTCGAGACACTTGTTGTAAATTTACAATGAATTATTGTTTTCACAGTGATTATCTGATTTCATTTCTCCAGATTGGACCCCCCTCTTTTAATAATTAATAAAAAATGACTACTCACAGTAGGATTAGGCATGCAACGTCTAGGCGGCGGCGCCATAGGATCGGGACCCGAACGATACGACGGCGGCGAATACCTTCCGGAGGGAAAACATCCTGGAGCAGAAATTGGTGCCCCATGGAGTCCCTTACTTCCCATCATCTTATCCGGCGAGTACATCATCATTAGGCAGTCAGTGCATTTGCTTTGCCCCACTAAGCACTATAAACTCTTACTAGTTTAATTTTTACATCCGTTAATTTGGATAGTTCCAATAGCGACGGCCGCGCTTTTCCCCACCTTCCAATAAAAACGCATCTGTACAATTAACAAAGAATTTTTCTTTTCTCTTTTTAAACTCCTTTTCCAAATAATGACAATTCCAATCAATTTTTTTTCCCTTTCTATAATAACAATTCCTTCTTTTTATTTGCCAAAAAGCAAACTGAAACAAAACCAGTCGCACTCAACAATATAAATATATAATCTATGAATCACTCGGTAAAAGTACCAATTAATCACTGCATAAAACTTTGGTTTCTTCAAACAGTCCTATAGGAAAAAGAAGAAGAAGAAAAAGGTCCCGTGTATAATTTTCCCAAAATCTTGGAATAATTTCTCTCAGTTCCCATCACAATGCTTGGGAGATAGAATTGAATTCCTTGGGTTTCTTCATATTTTATGGAACTAGTTAAGTGTAGAAAATAGAAATTCCTTTGAATGGGTGTCACTTTGGTCCACTGGGCACAGCACAAGAAAAAAAAGAAATGACAATAACTGTTAATCACTTATCCAAAAAATTAAGTGTCAATATTATTACACTATTGTTTCAGTGATGATGTGCATTGCGACGATATTCGCGTTTTTTTGGTGGTTGACTGGTTGCGAAGAGTGCGCGACATGTTCTGCAGATGCACTATATCGTTTTCGAGAAGGGGGTCAGGGTGGAGGTGGTAACACTAGCAGTGGTGGTGAAGACTAAGGGTTGGGAGGGAGGGGGTGGCGGTGGAAGAGAAGCGCGTGCCCACGGCAGGGTTGGTTTGTTGAAGAAGGGGGTGAGAGAGAGTTGAATTTCCCTGCACCCCGAATTGAGCGATAGAGAAAGACGAAAGTGGAAAATGATGATGTCGACAAGGAAGATAGGAAAAGATGAAACAAGAAGGGATGATCTAGTGAGGGCGGAGTTTGAAATGTTACGCTTGCGCCTCTGATTTTCAATGGTCGGCCATCTTGCTCCTGGTACACTATACTCTCATGCTCGTATATGGCTCGCAAACCGCTATCCGCAACCACCGTCCGTCGGTTTGTCCTTTTTCAAAACCCCCCTAGTTCAACGGCGTGATGTGTACACCAAACCTTACCTCGTGCACTGGGCAACAACAAGCTGTTGGTCGGTCTGTCTGTCTGTTTCTCTCTATATACCTATATACATATGCCACCTGCAAACAACTTTTCTTTACGATCGAAATTATCATCAGTAACCGTTCACTGGAAAATTGACCGGAAATTATGTTGTTCCACGCACTGGAAACAAATTTTCATTATACATCAACTATAATACACGTCAATCAACTCACGCTTGATAGTCCCAAAAAAAAGGGTTTTAAGGAAAGTGACTCCCTTAATCTATAACATCATTTTTCCTAATAGGATATATGAAAATTAATTTTTCAAATTTCGGATAATGAATTTCAACCGTTTAGGAACTTCCAATAAAATGGCACAAGGTCTAGTACTAAGCTTACACCTTAAGCTTCCAATGGAATATTCCTAAGCTTCCTTTGAAAACTGAAAGGAAGATTTCCTAACAACCCACACAGCATAGCTTCCTGGAAGCTTCCAGGAAGCTTCCTCGGAAGATCAGTGAGGCTCGGATGGAAGCTTCCATTGGAAGCCCTAGGGAATCTTCCACCAGAATCTTAAGGGAATTTTCCACCGGAATCTCAAGGGAAGCTTCCCTGGAACCTTAAGGGAAACTTCACCAGGAATCTCGAGAGAAGATTTCAAGGAATCTTCAGGGAACCTTCCCCAAATCTTCCACTGGAAGCTTTATTTTAAAAATTTTAAAGATTTTTCCAGGTATTTATCAAAATTTTATCCATTTTTATGGAATAAAGGGTAAATTTTCTTTCCTCCAGAATATTGAAAAAATGAATATTTTACTGTAAGCTTCAGGGAAGCTTCCCTATAGCTTTTTTGGAAGCTTCCTTCGAGATTCCTTGGAAGCTTCCCTTAAGATTCCGGTGGAAGATTCCCTTGAGCTTCCAATAGAAGCTTCCCTCGAGATTCCTTGGAAGCTTCCCTTAAGATTACGGTGGAAGATTTTCTTGAGCTTCCAATAGAAGCTTCCCTCGAGATTCCTTGGAAGCTGCCCTTAAGATTCCCTTGAGATTCCAATAGAAGCTTCCCTCGAGATTCCTTGGAAGCTTCCCTTAAGATTCCGGTTGAAGATTCCCTTGAGCTTCCAATGGAAGCTTCCTCAAGGCGGACATTTAAAGCATCCTGGAATCTTCCAGGAAGCTTCCATCCGAGCCTCACCGATCTTCCAAGGAAGCTTCTTGGATGCTTCCAGGAAGATATCCTGCTGTGTGGGAAGGGTCTTCCAGTGGAACCGGAAAAGGTAAATATCGCAAAGGGAAAACTTAAGGAAGCTTCCCTAAATATTCCTATATAAGCTTTCCTCGAGGTTTCGATTATAGTCACCCATCTTGATGAGATTCTATACATTGTACCTTGAAAAACTAGTGAAAGTTTTTCTAGAAATTTCGGCGAAAGATTACCACAAGGAAAGCTTGCTAATATCCCATTGGAAGCTTAAGGTAAGCTTAGAGCAAGATCTCGTGCCGTTTGCGGATAAATAAGTTCCATATCTTTTGTGATTTTTATTTTTAACTATACTAGAACAATTCTTTTTCTTTTATGTATATAACAAAGCGGAAACTCTTTCCCTTAAAAGATTATCCATCTTCGATGTAAATTTGAACTACTTTATGTTTTACTTTTGTTGTAAATAGCAGTTGTGTATAAGTAAAAAGGAAAGCAATGAAGACTTCTTGAATAATTAAATAATCTTAAACTCTTAAATAAATAAAGAAGTAAGATATTTTTCTCTTCTATGCGGCTTCTTTTTAAGGAAACACAAAAATCTATTTTTAATTTCTTTACAAAAAAATGCATTTGTGAGACATTTTAATTTTATATTCCTTACGTTTCTTTTAGTAAAAATTTAAATCGTTTACACCTTCAATTCTCAGTTAATAGCAAAAAAGAAAAAAAAATAGCAAAACTCTGACAAGAATATCGACGATAAATATAGTGTTTCACGTGTCGGTAATTCAGAAATCTGTCTGAAAATTTTATCCCCCAAAATCGAAAAAAATTATAAGAAGGACTTGGATGATAAGTTAAATAATAGAGAGAAAGGGAAAATTTAGCAAAAAATATTTATTGTTTGCTAAAAAAATAGTGGAATTCTATCATCCCTTTATAGACCAAGTTAAATATTTCATTAATTCAAAAAAATTTCTCATTAGAATTGACATTTTCCCTGCTTGAGAATTTTCGAATAATAATCGATCAATCAGAATAGATACCTTTTCTCCTAGTGTGATTGTTTCGCATGTCGGTAATTCAGAAATCTGTCTGAAAATTTTGTCCTCAAATTCGGAAAAAAATACAAGAGGCACTTAGATAACAAGCTAAGTAATAGAACGAAAGGAATAATCTAACAAAAATCATTTATTGTTTCTCCAAAAAATAGTGGAAGAATCTGTAGTTTTTGTAGACCAAGTTAAATATTTCATATTCATTCAAAAAACCTCTCATTAGAATTGAGATTTTCCCTTATGAGAATTTTCGAATAATAATCGATCAATCAAAAAAGATTCTTTTTCCCCTAGTATCATTGTTTCGCATGTCGGTAATTCAGAAATCTGTCTGAAAATTTTGTCCTCAAATTCGGAAAAAAATACAAGAGGCACTTAGATAACAAGCTAAATAATAGAACGAAAGGAAAAATCCAACAAAAATCATTTATTGCTTCCCCAAAAAATAGTGGAAGAGTCCGTAATTTTTGTAGACCAAGTTAAATCTTTAATTAATTCAAAAAAACCTCGAATCCAACCTGAAAAATCTCATTCCCCCATCACAATTCAGATTTTTCCTGTGTGTAAATATTCGAATATAATAATCGATCAATTAGGAAAGATTAATTTCCCCGGAGTGTCACGTCTCTTCGCGTGCGGTAAAGACGATAAAACGTTATTGCATTGGGGCAGAGAAGTGCATGGTGAGAGTTTGGTGACCAAGATATACAGTAGAAACGTGAAGTTGTCTTCTATACTATACTATCTTTTTTAACAGTGTGTTCGTCACAGTTTTCTCGAGCAGTTGTTTTGTGTTTTTTTGTTTCTTTTCTTTTTTCTCTCTTTTCTTTCTAGAGAAAATAAATTTTTACTGGCCTTCCAACGAACGACCTAAAGCAATTGTGCGCAGAGTGTGGATTTCACTGTTGTGTTATATATATACGAACGAAACAACCAAGAAGTCAAGGTAGGCAGGCACTCTCAGGCAGACGGGAGAGATAGTCAGAAGGGTAGGCGCTCCCAGTGCAAGTAGGTTTAATATTTGATATCGCGGGCTGGTCATCCTGCCGAGGCGATAACACAGGCCCCGCGGGAACCTTACAGCCAACATCCCTCGGAAACGACTGCCCCTCTCTCTCTCTCTCTCTCTCTCTACATCTCTATATAGAGTCTACATCCTCGCCTACAACCTATTCCTCCTCTATCCTCTGCAACTAACCTATACACACCTATACGCCGCCAGCCTCCGCCCAACCAACCACCGTTGTAACTACCTTTTTCGGAAAATTAATAACGATCGCACACGTAAGAGAGCAGCGGCCAGATGAGCAACTTCTTCTCTTCACTTTTCTACTACCATGCGGGATTTTATATGCTTCCACATCCGCGGCAATACCGCACATAGTACTTCATTCGTCCGCGGATTTCAACTTTTAGGCGATTACAAAACTCTGAGTTTGGCAGATAATGCAAAAAGGAAGAGAATTTTTTAATATGCGACACCTCTGGAAACAAAACTTTTCTCTAATTAGAAAGATTTAATATTAATAAACGCAAGAGTTGTCTGAATGTTCATTTTCTAATTGGGAAAAGTAATTATCATGTTTTGATGCTCTTAAAGGAATTTCTCTACTCCTTGAGAAAAGGTTTCATTGCAATATCAAGGGAATCTTCCACTGGAATATCAAGGAAAGCTCCCACTGGAATATTAAGGGAAGCTTCCACTGGAATATTAGGGGAAGCTTCCACTGGAATATCAAGGAAAGCGTCCACCGTAATATTAAGGAAAGCTTCCACTGGAATATTAAAGGAAGCTTCCACTGGAATATCAAGGGAAGCTTCCACTGGAATATCAAGGAAAGCGTCTACCGTAATATTAAGGAAAGCTTCCACTGGAATATTAAAGTAAGCTTCCACTGGAATATTAAAGTAAGCTTCCACTGGAATATCAAGGGAATATTCAACTGCAATATTAAGGGAAGGTTTCATCGCAATATCTAGGGAAGCTTCTACTGGAATATTAAGGGAAGCTTCCACTGGAATATCAAGGAAAGATTCCACTGGAATATCAAGAAAAGATTCAAATGCAATATTAAGGGAAGCTTCTACTGGAATATTAAGGGAAGCTTCCACTGGAATATCAAGGAAATCTTCCACCGCAATATTAAGGAAAGCTCCCACTGGAATATTAAGGGAAGCTTCCACTGGAATATTAAAGGAAGCTTCCACTGGAATATCAAGGAAAGCTTGCACTGGAATATCAAGGGAAGCTTGCACTGGAATATCAAGGAAAGTTTCCACCGCAATATTAAGGAAAGCTTCTACTGGAATATTAAGGGAAGCTTCCACTGGAATATCAAGGAAAGCGTCCACCGTAATATTAAGGAAAGCTTCTACTGGAATATTAAAGGAAGCTTCTACTGGAATATCAAGGGAAGATTCAACTGCAATATTAAGGGAAGGTTTCATCGCAATATCAAGGGAAGCTTCTACTGGAATATTAAGGGAAGCTTGCACTGGAATATCAAGAAAAGCTTCCACCGCAATATTAAGGAAAGCTTTCACCGCAATTTTAAAGGGAATATTTCTCTGAGCTATTAAGGGAAGCTTTAAGTAGAATATTAAGCAAAGAATATTAAGTCAAAAATTAATTGACTAATTCTGATTTAGAGAATTTTGTGTTTCGTACATTCCTTTAAGTGTATACAGAAACTACAGAATCGACTAGTAAAACCTATACTAAACAGTGCGATTGGTGAAATAGATTTTTTTACTTCAGTAAATTGATTTCAAAACATTACTAAACTTTGCGGTTGCTTTTCAAAGACGAAAAAAAAATGGTTAAAAATGTTAACCTGAAAATAAACAAAACTTCTATTCCTGTAAAATAAAATCCTAGAATTAAAAAAAATACCGCATAAAAAACTATAAAAATATTCAGGAAAAAAATTTTATCTCATACTTCCCAGATACTTTTTTCACATATTTTATAATAATAATTATTATTATTACTTTTTTTTGCATTAATTCAGAAAGTTTTTAAATTCGAAACGTTCTTAAAATTAGAATACGTTTAAAAATTCAAAAAGCTTTCAAAGCAAAAAAGAAAAAAGAAAAGAAAATTTGATTTCATTTAAAAATCCCCCTCCCGGCCTCACCCATACCTTTCTTTCTCTCTCTAACTTTTAATTAGATAAAAATTTTACTATAATTTAAACTTTCCATAATGTGGAAAATTTTTTCTAAATACTCTTAAAAAAACAATCATAATCTTTAATTTACGATTAAAAATGATTTTTATTTTGAAAATGTGAAAAAAATTCTTCTACACAAATAATAAACACATAAAAATGAAAAAACAATTACTGGAAATAAATGACACAATTCAGGAGTCAGAGAGAATGAATCTTAAATCAAGTCTTAATTAATATCCAATCAATTTATATATCATGAGGGGATCCATATTTGATTATTAGGTAATTTGTCCTTTATAAATTAGATAGTCAGTCTCAATAACGAACTATTGTGGAATAATTATTGAACAATGAGTTTTTAACTAATATCACGTTTCGATATTTGATCAAATATTTTAAAATAATGAGCATTATTTGCATTCAATTTACTTTCTATATTTTTTTTTTTCATAAAGTTGATAATTTTATGATGATTGTTAAATTTTAATCTTGAAGAAAAAGAAAATGGAAAAAAAGCTAAATGTAATAAGTCATCTGGAATAGTAAATCAGGTGACAGTTAAAACTTTGGAATTGTCAGAAGAGGGAAACAATTAGCAGGTTGGTATATATGAGAGACTGAACTCTGCACTTAACTATAGCCGGAGGCAATGAGGTTCCCTCTCTTCAAGCTCTTAGGTTCTGAATCTTTAACAGGACGTCACTCATTGTAACTGCTGATACGAGGGGCTGCTGCCTGTCACGTCGATTAGGTGAGACGGTGGATGTTATATACTGAGATTGGGCTTCGAGCAGCGCAAATTCCAATTCTCTATTTGCTTCTAACGTTTTAACGCGAGAAAGCTCTTCTCTCTCCCTGACAATTCCAAAAACGTTTCTCCAAAATCGTTTCCTGTTCAAGTCTATCAGTCGTCAATTCAATCGCTCAAAATAAACTCTCGCACCCTTTTTGTTGAATTAGTTGAAGCAAATTTGATTGAAAACAATAATAATTGATCCCCAAAGACACGCCTCTCTAAAATTTCAATTAACTGATCCGCAATTATGTAAAAGTGGACCGTTAGTTTTAAAATTGTTTCAATAACAAATTTTCACGGATTTTGAGGAAAACTTTTTTTTCCTAAAGGTTTTTATGTACACAGAAATTTTTTTTTAGAAACATACGAAACTAAATAAGTCCGATAATGTCAGAAAAAAGCTAATTCAATTGCAGTAGTATAAGTCAAAGTTTGGTCAGACAAATTCTTTTCAAACTCTTAATTTACTGTCAGTGGTATGAGGCAATTTTAGTCAGACAAAATAGTTTCAAATCCTGGTAATTCAATCTCAAAATCAGTAGTATAAGTCAATAATAGTCCGACAAAATACTTTCTTGTACTTTAATCGCAGCAGTATAAATAAATTTTGGTCAGACAAAACCTTTTCAAACTCTTTTAATTTACTGTCAGTAGTATGAGTCAATTTTAGTCAGACAAAAACATTTCTGAATTACGATGCAGCAGTATCAGTAGTATAAGGCAACTTTAGTCAGACTAAACCTTTCCCAATACTTGAAATTCAATTGCAGTAGTGTAAATCAAAGTTTAGTCAGGCAAATTCTTTTCAAACTCTTTTAATTTACTGTCAGTGGAATGAGTCAATACAGATTCAAAGTCAGACTAATTCTGGTAATTCAATCTCGAAATCAGTAGTATAAGTCAATAATAGTCCGACAAAATACTTTCTTGTATCTTAATTGCAGTAGTATAAATACATTTTGGTCAGACAAAAACTTTTAGAATTCTTGTAATTTACTGTCAGTGATATGAGTCAATTTTAGTCAGACAAAATACTTCTAAATTCTGCTAGTTTAGTCAATTAGACAAAGTAGTATGAGTAAATTTTAGTAAGGCGAAACATTTCTGAATTACATTAATGCAGTATCAGTAGTATAAGGCAATTTTAGTCAGGCAAAACCCTTCCGAATACTTGAAATTCAATTGCAGTAGTGTAAGTCAATGTTTGGTTAGACAAAATCTTTTCAAACTCTTGTAATTTACTGTCAGTAGTATTAGTCAATTTTAGTCAGACAAAAACATTTCTAATTCTTGTAATTTACTGTCAGTGGTATGAGTTTTATTTTAGTCAGACAAAATACTTCCAAATTCTGCTAATTTAGTCTCAGAATCAGTAGTACGAGTCAATTTTCGTAAGACAAAACATTTCTTAATTACGTTGCAGCAGTATTAGTAGTATATACGGTAATTTTAGACAGGCGAAACTCTTTCGAATACTTAAAATTCAATTGCAGTAGTGTAAGTCAATGTTTGGTCAGACAAAATCTTTTCAATCTCTTGTAATTTACTGTCAGTGGTATAAGTTATTTTTGGTCAGACAAAAACTTTTCGAATTCTTGTAATTTACTGTCAGTGGTATGAGTCACTTTTAGTCACACAAAATACTTCTAAATTCTGCTAATTTAGTCAATTAGTCAAAGTAGTATAAGTCAATTTTAGTAAGACAAAAACATTTCCGAATTACGTTGCAGCAGTATCAGTAGTATAAGGCAATTTTAGTCAGGCAAAATCCTTCCGAATACTTAAAATTCAATCGCAGTAGTGTAAGTCAATGTTTGGTCAGACAAATTATTTTTAAACTCTTTTAATTTACTGTCAGTGGTATGAGTCAATTTTAGTCAGACAAATTCTAGTAATTCAATCTCAAAATCAGTAGTCAATAATAGTCCGACAAAACACTTTCTTCTAATTTAATCGCAGTGGTATAAATAAATTTTGGTCAAACAAAATCTTCATTCAATTTCCTGTAATTTATTGTCAGTGGTATGAGTCATTTTTGGTCAGACAAAATCCTTTTAAATTTTTGTAATTTACTCTCAGTAGTATGAGTCAATTTTAGTCAGCCAAAACAATTCTGAAAGCTTGCAATTTAGTAATAAGGCGAAACATTTCTGATTTCGTTTAATGCAGTTTCAGTAGTACAAGACAATTTTAGTCAGACACGAAGTAAAGGAATTTAGTATATATATATTTTTCCGAAAGAGCATTGCCCGTAAATTTATCAAAATAAATCAATTTCACAAAGAGAAATTGCATTTTGAAGGATTAATTCCCTGTGTAATATTTGACATTACTGAAAATTGTATTTTGAAATTAGTTAGTGTATAGGAAAGGACACGTAAAGCGAGCCCCAAGCATCATCGATAGTTGACTTACGCTCCGACGACTAACTCCCGTTGCTTGTTACCAAAGCCTATATCTATGCGCGCACCGTTTATACGCGTGCACCTAATGTTTGCTGGGTTAGGTCTATTGGGTTACCCCTATACATAAAGCTCTCTCTCCCTCTCCTTCTGTTTGATGAATGTATACCTATATACACTGCCAAGTATCTATGTATGAATGATTCTGTACTTGTGTTTGTATGTATTGAGATTGCCAAATGAGAGCACACGGTGATCGAGAGAGAGAGAGAGAGAGAGAGAGAGAGAGAGAGAGAGAGAGAGAGAGAGAGAGAGAAAGCTTTCATTAGCGACAATCCCTCGGGGAAGATTGTGCTACCGGCACTATTCTCCTTTTTTTCCACTGTGACATTACAAACCAAGTTAGGTACACAGTTAACCCTCTCTCTCTCTCTCTCACTCTCTCCATTACAGTTTCAAATCCAGTCATACAAATTTCACATTCAATTCAAATTTTTTATAGAAAAAAGAAAAATTTATCCCTTCTGATTAAATTTAAATCTCAATTTCAACAATAGAAATAAATTTAGTAGAAAACAAGCAAAATCTTTATATAAAGTTTCGAAATAAATTGTGTGAAAAAGTTTTGAAAAGAAAACTGCTAGTTTTGACATTTTTCTCTTCATTCTTTATAATTTGACCATATTTTATTGAATTTTTGAAGAATAATAAATGTTTAAGAAAGAAAATAAAACTGTCCATTTCCGTTTACGGTACCAAGAAAGTTTTTTTTTTTTTAGTACCTTTTGATTAAATCTTCCAAGAACTGAGAGAAAAAGAGGAGGGGGGAGGGTGTTCAGCCACTGGCTAAAGAAGCATCTATGGACTTTTGACGTCCCTTGATAATTCTAGCAACTTTTAACTGCAACCTTTATAACCAACATAGTATGGAACCGCCTCGCGTCGGCCATCTCCGAAAGATCCTGGTAGCGCTCTCTCTACCTACTTCTTTTTTCGCCCCCTTTTACGACTATTTCGCTCTTACTATGCCTCTCACCCTTCACGGAGCATTGCATCTTAAATAATTAATTCTAACGTAGTTACCGCTGTTTTTATAACTGTTTTACCGTCCAGTGTTGGCGTACCAAATGTATTATTTAACCGACGGTTTTTAAAGTTAAGTCCCAAGACACGAGAAGGTGTGAAACGGACTGAAGGAATAACGGAAGACCGCGCTCTGCCTTTAGGTTCACCAGGGCACGACGAATCAAACATTACTAAAAAGGATATATATTTATTCATTTCGGGATTTTTCTTTACTTTGCCAAAAGAAAACTTTTTCGAATTTTCAATAACCGACGAGAAATAAAGTGGGAGATTAGAGACTGCATTTAAAATTAATATCAGCAGATAACTAATTTATCAAAAATAACCAAAATATACCAATTCACATAAAATTCTCTCTGGAAAGTTTAATTCAAATATTTAATAAAGTTACTTTAGGGCCAAAAATTTTTAATCAAAAAGATGTTAAGATAATATTAAGAAAATTAATATAATTATAATTTGATTATAAATATAATATAAATTAAACTATAATATATTATGTTCATTTTATAAAATATAAATTATATTATAAAGTAATATAAAACATAAATTATATTATAAAATAATATAAAACATAAATTATATTATAAAATAATATAAAATATCATATTATATATAAGTTATGTATTATTATATATTGTAAATAATATTCAAGTTCAATTAAACAATTAAACAATGTTAAAAACAATTCACAAGTTTAATAATCATTATAAAGTAAACAACATAGTGACAAAAAGATAAAAAAAAATTTAGCAACGTATACTTACATTAGTACCACTTGTACCACTCCAATTACTAAAACTTAAATTACATTCCAAAAAAAATCACGATTGTTCTTACCTACAATTACGTTTAAAACGAAAAAAAATTTACCGCACTCATACGAAAAAGCTAATCCTGCCTACCCCATATCTATTTAAGACAAACCTGCTTTTAAAATACAAGCACTCTACGGTCCTCTCACATACCGCCCAAATGCATTTATTTGCACTAGGAATAACGCTTTTTCACGTTATTATTGCTGAAAAGAAAATATATCATTAAGGACACTCGAGAGAAAAATATGTTGTTAATGAATTTAAACTTAATAGTTTGAAAAACGTCTTTCAAATTCAATTTTTTTCAAAACAAATTTTACTTTAATATTGAAATAATTTTATTTTAAAAAGCAAAAAAACGAGAAAAATATATATTGTTGATGAATTTAAAATTAAGTTTCCAAAATGTGTTTCCAATTTAATTTCTTTCAAAAGAAAGAAAATTACTTTAAAAAACAAGAAAAATTTGCAAAACATTTAAATAAAGAACAAAGTGTAAACAATAAGGGACATAAATATTTATAAATAATAAGAAAAACATTGACAAAAATATTAAATTTCGTAGCATTGTAAAAAAATACTAAGAAAATAATAAATTCTGTCAATGGTGTCACTATGTTGTCAGAAATCCTTCCCTGTTTTTTAACGATTTTAGATCAATGTAGTCTATTTATAAAAATTTTTCAAACACGGAGAAAATCTTTGCATAATTTAGAGTAAGTGAAAAGTAAAATCTAAAAATTTATTTTTAGTTAATATTTTAATAATATTTAATAATATTTAATTTAGTTAATATTTAATTTAATGTTTGATGGAAAATTTGGATGATTAAAAATCTACTCATAGCGTATGTTAAACAGAGAAGGAGGTTAAGAAAAATAAGAAAAGACTCATTGAACGGTGAATCCCGCGTTGGTCGATGGATGCTATGCCATCGCGCCTCCTCCATGAAAAAAAAATTAAAAAAAAAAAAATTGGACCTCTCCCGAAGATCCCTGCTCGGTGTATGCACTTCTGCGCAGGTCGGGAGTATACTGCCGTACTTTTCAAAAAGTAACACAATCTTAAATAGTACGGCAATATGCAGGGGCCACTTTTCTTCTTCCACATCCTTGTCCTTCAGATTGATATTTGAGTGGTAAGTAGACTAAAAGATAAATATTTAAAAAAAAATTAGTTTGCCTTTTTTATTTAATATTGGGAAATTATTATATAGCTCCATTAACTTTCGTTGTTATTGTCTATTTGTTTAATCAATTTTTCAATTTGTAGGATAATAAAAGAATGAAAAGAGACTTACAATTGTGATTTTTCTCCCCCTCGAAGATGAAACGATGACAGCGTTATCTATTCAAAGACGATTCTTTCTTCTCCTGGACCTGCCTGCAATTAAATAAAAATATAATGTCTATTTTTCCTTCAACAGAGTCTTGATGAAAAAAATTAAAATAATTCCTATGATGACAATTCACAAACACCCTAAGAACAAAATCCACTGGACACTGAAGATAAAAATTCTCTCAATATGTAAAATAAGGAAAAATTCTGCAATTGTAAATGTAGAGAGGAAATAATTTTAAAGAGAATGTGAAAATAGAGGAGAGTTGAGAAGAAGGAGCCCCTAAGAGGAGTCGAACGGTAGTAAAGATTCGACATTTCCCAAGGTGGTATATCCAAAGTAAGATCCCTTTGATTCGAAAGTGCGAGGAGACTGGGCTTGGTGTGTGCTTTGGCCTTTTCTCATATTAAGAAAGAAATTTTCGAATGCTGAATGTAGCATCGTTCTCTCGTGTAGTAAAGGTACTTTGACATAGCCCCACGGGTACATTACTAGGATTGCTGCCACCAATTGAAACCTTCCTTTCTCTCTCTCTCTCTCTCTACCTTTACGACTTATACCAACCCTGAGACGAACTGCGAGAAAGCCCCTACTCGCTCCTTTCTCAGCGCGAGACTTCCTTGTATAATGTATATACATATATATACCTATATCTGCAAACACATGGTACATATCGCCTAAAGTAATATACCACCGTTCAAACATCCAATCGCTCCGATCATTCTCAACCGGGTGAAGCTACTTCTCAAATTCTCTATTGTGTGCCCTATTTGACTTTGTTAGCTGGTTACAATGTCGACCCAAATTCACTCTATTATCAGCCTAACATTGACTATATTTCCAAAGAGACTTTATTTTACCACAAATATTAGACTTTAATAAATCTTTTAAATTCCTATTCTACTGGATTCTTTCAAGTGAAAAAATTTCATTCATTTAATAATTAATAAATAATTAATAAACAAATCGGCACACTTGAATCAGACAGAAAATGATGGATTATTCAGTTGAGAATGGGATAATATGTAAAATTACAGAAGACAAATAATAATAAATATAAATGCGAACTAAATTTGAAGACAATCGGAGAATAATTTGATGAAGAAACCAAAAAGAGGGTTTTTTAGACAGGGATGGGGGGGGGGAACGAAATTACATATTATACAAAAGGGATCGAGAGACTGGATGATATCTTATAAGGAAGCTCTCGACAGAAAATTTTACCGGCTAATTTACGGCTTTCTCACTTATAGTTCCATTTTATACGGTTGAAATTCTCTGGTAGATGGGAGAGGATACCAAGGGAGGAAATTCGTAATATAGAGGGCCGCTCTACGACCCAACTGGGAGGAATTCCGGGGTACGTTTTAAATTGCTGCATCCCCAACCTCCTTGTTTATGTATGCTTCGTGTTTCTTATTCTTGTGCGGCAACCGAGGAGAGGCGCACCCCCTAACTTTATGTGCACAACGTTGGCATAAGTATGGATTCTATGTGTGTGGGTATACAGTTCTCTTATATATGTATATGTATATATAGTTGTGCCGCACGAGAGTTAAACTTTCCTGGTATAAGTTGTACGAGGTAGGCGTGTTTCAGAAGGGAAAACCATATGTACATGTGTATTGTATGGACTATGGAGAAACGTGGTCCTACGTTTTCTTCTCGTGCTCCCATTTTACCCCCAAACAGCCTTCACAGATCTACACACGTTTCCCTTCTCTTCAGTTTCTATATGTACCTATATGTATATATGTAACTTCAACTTCCAACCAACATTCCCCGAAAAAAAAGAAACTCATCCCGACTCCTTGAATTCGATTTTGCTATTGAGAATCCAACTTCTTCGAGCACTATATGCTTGTGTGTATACGTGAATTTCACCATTGAAAATTAGGGCACTGACCTTCTGTATAGGGGTTTTGTAATCCGATTAACGTTTCGATTCCTTGGCAGTGATTCGATCAATTCAATTTCGACTTTCGGGATAATTTTTCAAGACCGAAGGAATAAAGAAAATGTACTCGCACCCTAAAACAAAGAAAAAAATAATTTAATTGTGAAAAATATTTGTAAATGTAATAATAATATTTATAAAACAATTTATAATTTATATATTTACAAAATAACTTACATTGTAAATTCTCAAATACCCAAGTCAATTTTCTGGAATTTTCTCCGTCAGTCATTGAAGAAAGCAAATTCGATTATTTTCGGAACTTCTTATCCTACAAATAAAAAATGAATTTAGAAAAAGTTGACTTCTCTAGTATCGGTAATGACCAAAAAGAATTTCTGGTGTATTAATAGAGATAATTAAATTTTTACTTATTAAATTGACGTTTTGCCAATAATAAGACAACATAACCTCTAAAATGAGTGAAAAATCGTTCTAAATTTTTATCTTTAATAAAAAAATAATGAATAAAAACATAATCCCTGTAAAAAAACAAGTAAATATAATCTCCAAATTTACATGAACCTTTACAGCGAAAGAGGAGTAAATTTTACTTTTATTTACTTTACACTTATCAAGTTCTATAAGAAAATCATCGGAAGCAATAAATAACATTCACTTTTTAAAAATGAGTTTTTCTTGACAAGAGAAATTGCGAGATTCGACACCACAACTTTAGCATTCAATTGAAAAACTTTAGCACATAAGAAATTTAGAGTTATATAACCCCTGTTTGAGGGCAACCCGAATTTCTCCTGTCATTTAGATTGTTTACATTTGAGGAGTTATAGGTTAATTCGGTTAATTACACTTATAAAATGTGGGAGAATTAGAATAACATGGAAATAAACATTCGCAGATGCTAAGGACAACTCAACAATTACAGTTTAAAAAGATTAAATTATATACTTACGCTTGCGAAAATTCGCTCCCGATGTTTTATGTGCCGCGAGTTGGAAGAGGCGTCAAACTTTTATCTCGTACGACTTTAATGTAAGGGCGGCAATTACAAGTTAACTTTTCAACTGAAAATAAAAATTTCTACTTTAAACTTTCAGTATTAAATGTCAGAATCAATGATAATATTATGTTAGCTAAGAACTTTGCAAAATAGATAACTTTTACACAGAGTCGCAGAGAAGACGCGGGGACGAATGTAAGAATACGCAATTAGGTTACCTACGTACTTGGAAATAAATACATGTGAATTTTCACATTCCTCGGTTGCATTTTTGCGTCTCAAATATACACAATAAGCGTGAGTTTGCTTCTTTACTTGAAACTACATATATAATTAATGAGGAAAAAACAAAACTTTTGGTACGACACTACACTATAATCTGCCGCCAAAAGCAGAATACAGCAGCGCCTACTACTATGTACTATAAGCTAAGCATTGTTGATAAAGTAGCGACTCACATGATAACAGGAAACTCCTACAGTCGATAAATACTTTTTTTAATGCTAAAACCGATAACTAATTAAAATTTAATTAAAATTTTCTCTATAATCGTAATGATACATTTTACTGATTTTACAATTTAAACCATCATAACATAACCTATACTTACCAAACTTAAGAAAACACAGCAAATTAAAATAATCGAAAAATCAATCAATTTAAAAAAAAAGAGTTTTCTTGACAAAAAATTATGAATTTCACCAACAATTTCAAAATTGAATACATAAGAAAAAGAAATTATTTAAAGAAAATATTGCATTAACCCCTTTTGGATGGCAACCCGAATTTCTTGTGTCATTTACTGTTCGACACAATCGACATTTTGAGGGTTTATAGTTAATTACTTGTCAAATGTTCCAAATTTAGAGGATAATACGAAAAAAAACATCCGTAGATGTTTAAGAGAACTAAATATTTACATTTTTATTGTTTAAAAACATTAAACTGTATACTTACACTTGCAAAAATGTGCTCTCGATGCCTGATTGGTTTGGAATAGGTCTCAAACTTTTATCTCGTACAACTTCAATGTAGGAGTGTGACTAAATGCATGTGAATGTTCACATTATTTGGTTGAATTTTTGCGTCGTCGAATATACAAAGTAGTTGTGAGTTTACTTCTTTACATAAAAACTATATAATTAATGAGGGAAAAACTTGCTATGACAATGCACCACAATCTGCCGCCAAAAGCAGAATACAGCAGCGCCTACTACTATGAACTATAGGCAAAGTATTGTTGATAAAGTAGCGACTGACATGATAACTAGGAATTCCTGCAGTCGATAAAGAAATGTTTCCCTTAGTTAAACTAACTGCCGTTTGGGGATTTTTGCAATCTGCTAGTTACTAACCTAACCTAAGACTTAAAGTACAGGTTAAGCGTGTCATTATCATAATTTAAAAAACATTGTTTATGTAAAGGTAAATTAAGTTGATTATTATCTGTATGATTCAAATTTAAGTGTTAACCTATTAAATACTGTAAGATTCAAATCAAGATATTTTACTATTTTGTTTATATGCGACATTAAAGAAGTTGCATCTTATAAATAATGTTTTTATGACAAATGTTTACATTCAAAAATGACTATACAATTTCTAATTTTAGTTCCAGATATCTCGTAATGGACAGTCAAGTTTGTGGGGACGGTAGATTATTGGATTTAATTGACGACGCTTGGCGAAAGGAGAAACTTCCCCTTGATGATATTCTTGTACCCTTATCGGAATTACCCGATCCTGAAAGTGACAACGGCGATTCTCACATGACTCTCAAGGAATTGGAGCAAAAGTGGACAAATCTTGCTCTCGGCACCCTCAGTGAAAATCATTTACACTCACCAACAACTTCTCACAGTTAATTTCTGTTAATTAAAAGCAAAAATCATTTAAAAAGAATCATAAAATTTATTTTGTACTTTCAACAATCGGAAAGAATGGAGTTTCCCACAACAGGAAATCGTTGCTCTTGGAAAGAATGCAAGCAACTAGATTTCTTACCATTCCTATGTGATCATTGTAAATTGGAATTTTGCAAGGAACATTTTCACGTAACGTCACACTCGTGCTCTCAATTTGTCGACAATATTACAACAAATCTCGGTAAATTAACAACTTACAGTTGTACGCAAATTTCTTGTAATCAAACATCAGTGATAGAGATGCCATGTGTTGTATGCAAAAAACATTTTTGTCTTGCCCATCGTTATCATGGTTGTTTGGAATTAAGTGAAGAGGAGAAATCACAAGAGATAAAAAAATGGGATAAACCTAAACAAGATTTCGCTGATGCAAAAGCTGCCGTCGATCAAACGATAAAGGAGAAACTTAAAAAGTCAAAAAATTCCGCAATGGCCATCAAAGTAGGAAATTTGTGTATTTGCTTTCACGTATTTATTCTTATACATAATGTTATATCAGTTTAAAAAAAATTTTTTTTTTCAGGTACAGCTTATGAAATTAAAAGGTAGCTCTATCGGTTCACAGGGAATTCCAATGGTTAATCGTCGTTACTTTCTTGTTCATTATCCCACAAGTACAAAAAATGCTGGAACCTGTAAGGGAACATTTGTCTCGATAAGCTGGACAATGGGTAAGACAATTGACTCAATTGCTGATTTATTAGGCATTCCAAATTCCAATAATGTATCAACTTCAAAGAAATTAAGAATATTTCACCACGAAACTGGTCTCGTTGTATCGGAGAAAATGGATACGCCTTTAGAGGATCTTTTCAACAGTAAAAGTTTAATTGATGGACAAAGCGTGATTTTGGAATACAGCAATGATCAAAAATTAGATCCTTCTCTTTATTCAAGTAAAACATTTTAATTTCTCTTCAAGTAAAAATATTTTATATTTATTACTATTTGTATTTTTCATGGCTTACTCTAATTTTTTCAATTTCTATGATTTTATTTCAAATGTAAATTTAGAAAAATAAGGAATAAAATGATACATGTAATTACCGAGTTTTTTAAAAAATATTATTGTAATTTGTAAAATAAATATAGAGAGAAACAATTTATTTTCAGTACAAATTTTATTTGAGCGAATATTTCCAAAAGTCTTGTATGTCTATGCTTGACTACTTACAGCTAAAATAATTACAATCGAGTATTATCAACATTTGGTCGATTAAAGTAAAATAAAAAGACTAAAATTTGGACAAATTGCTCTTTATAAGATTAACTGCAGTAAACTGTGATTTTTGTCTAATAAAAAATAGGCTCGGTTATACATTTTTTTTTTTTAGGAATTATGGAATATATTTCATTTCTTTTCTGCATTTTATGCACTCCGCAATGATTTGAAATAAAATTGACTAATTTTATCCTCTTCTTACACAATAACTGTAGATTCTTTTTTTTACTTATTGTACAATTATATTGTTGCTATTGTACAATTATAAACAATTATTGAAATTGTTGCAATTTAACAACTGTAAATATTGTATGATTACAATTTTTTTTTTTATTAATTTTACTGCAGTGCGACTTAGACTTTAGATTAAGTTTTATAATATTAAAAACTATATAAAGAACATTCTACAAGATCAATATAATTATGAATTATTTCAATACTGTTCTTACAATTTTACCATTAATAAAAAATACAATACAGCATATGACATGCATTTTAACAAAGAAATTCATACATTCACGCAAGTTTATTGTCAGATTTATTAATGGACAAATAAAAATGAAATATGTGCACGGAATTTTGGCACAAGGCTCTTAAATATACTTTTGTAAATTTGAAATCGGCAATTTTTTTTTCTTTTTCAAACTTGACAATTTATATTTGAATGGCCAATTTATATTTGTGTGCGCAATTTCCTGTGCGTTATCGAAAAAGAAGTTTAAATGTCTTTAAATTAAACAAACACAATGTTTCAGTCAATATAGACAACCGAAATTATCCACAAACGCGTGAAATGGATTTTTAAAATAAAATTTAATAAAATTTGAACCTGCGCTGATGGCAATAATCTCTCAATTCTTAAAATATTAATATAAAAAAATGCTATTTTTTTATTCTAATCTAATTATAAAATTTACTTAATAATAAAAAAAGGAGGAAAAAGAGCAAACGCTCAATATTTATTATAAAAAATCACAAAGATTAAGTAATCTTAAACAAAATGAATGGCAATACTCGAATTATTTTTTATCTCTTACATTCGAGAGAGCAAAAAATTAATAAAAACGATTTGAAATCGAACTATTCAGAGTAAGTTACGAGATTCAGAAAAAAGATTCCTGGCATTTTATCTATACAAAAATTAGTTTTTCTTTTTTTTTCTCTTATCTTTGTTACTTTTTTTTCGTCTATCCAAAAATATGAATTCCAAGTTTCAGTTTTTCGAATATTTCGGCGTGTGAATCATTTTATAATGATTCATTATTGCATAAAATGAAAAGCATAAAAATATCAGATCACACAATTATTTTTTTTTCGCGTGAAGGCGGCTTTGTTTTAACTATATGTATATTATATTAACGTTAGAGAACATGAGAATAGTTTTGTTGAGAATCACAAGGCGATAAGTCCTCCTAAATTCACCGTCACTGTGTATGCTTCCGCGGATGAAATTAATTTTTGTTAAAAAATAAATGAAAATAGTTTTTAAAATAAAGAACAAGGCGTATCAGTGAGAGTATAAAGAGCACATAAAGAGAAATTGCAAAAAGGACGAGTAACACCATTCGGGCATTTACACTGGCCTCTGCATTTTGTCCTCTGGTTCGGCCGCTAGCCACCTGCCTGCTATTTGAGGAGCTTACATGATAGCGGTAGGTGGCCTGCGGTCAACCTCAGGAATAATGCCAACGCGATTTTTGTAGTTCGATTTGTCCCTCAAGCGTTTTTGCCAAGTAGATAACAAACAATTGACTTAATGCAACGCCCAATGCAATTCCCGCTATCGTGTAAAGATTTCTCTCTGCCCAACTTCGCACAATATCGATACAACCATTGGTCCACACCTTTTTACTAGCCTCTGATACTGGATACATTTGCACTTTGTAACCGCACATGATATTCACTAGACCGCTCTGAAAAAAAATTTATTTTATTATTTATTTCGATAAAAAGGGGAAATAAATTATTTTAATATTTGCAAAACTTACCGAAATGTCTGTCGCATTTATACAACAAGAAAATGGAACGCCACAACGTTCGACGCTAGGACTAGAACAATTAAAATATTCATTTTTTCCCCAATCTAAATATCCCTCTTGACTTAAACCGCAACACTTGAACTGCAAAGAAACAATTTTCATATTAGCAATTTTATTATTTATATTATGCGAAAATTCATCCTAAAAAATATGAAAAATAAAATTTATAATTTACCAAAATTCATAAATTCTATTAGACTTTAGTTTTATTAACTATTGAGAAATAATAGTTCAGTCAATGAAAATTCGAAACTATTAACGTATTTTGTGAAACGAAAAAATCATTAAAAGCCTTACTTCCTGTTGACCGAAATCAATGAAATTTTGTAAATCAGGATCTTCACGATATGATTGAATAATTTTGTCAGTGAATGATTCCTCGAGTAGAGATTGAAGTGTATGTGGAAAGACAAATCCAACAATTGCAACACCCATTTCGAGAAGGAAGAATACCAATAAACACAGTGAGTACTAAAAATAAGAAAAATAGGTAAATTAATGCAGAAAAATAACAAACATAAAGAAGGACTTCTATTAATTATGGTTGTTATAATAATATTAATTATTAATTTACTTATTTAAAAATTTGTTAAAATTAATTCAGATCAGATGATATACTAACGAATTTGAGAAGACAGGTATTTTCACGTAAAGCCCCAACACAACCAGCAAAACTGACAATAAAAACAACTCCTCCCGCTATCACCATCACTAAAGAAATATTTAATACGACATCGTAGACATTTTCCACTCTCACGGATCCAGTGGCTTGCCATTTATCGACAAATGCATAGAGACCAACTCCAATCAGCAATCCGCCGAATAACTAAAAATAGTCACATTAATAATTCAGTTGACAGATTTATATCCACCTTTTATGCTTTATTCCAATTACATCCAAAAACTTTTCTTCCGAATGTTTCTTTTTATTGTTAATAAATAATTTTTCCATTCAGAAGAAAAGGATAAATGAATATAAAATATTAAACAAATATATTCAATGATAAAAATTTAAGAAAAATAAATAATAATTTTGTACATTTTTAGCTTCGTTTTTTTATATGAATAAAAGTATAATAACATTATAACAAATTGTATCTTACTCAAGAGGAAATTTAAAATCGATTAAATAGAAAATAAATTGTAGGATAAAAAAGAAAATAAAACGATAAAAGGTATGCGTTTTTAACAAAGAAAATAATAAACTAATGTAAAACAAAAAAATATATAACCTACCCAGATGATAAAGTTAAGAAGAAATATCATGTACTTCACACACGAACTGACATACGTGAAATTATGCATTCGCCTTCGATTATGCATTTTTTTTTACTGTTCGGTTTAATAATATCACAAAAATAAATCTAATTCAAATGATAGATTTCACTTTAAAAGATGACGTGTCTCCAATTTTCCTTTATTTATTTGGATCGAATTCGCACACATCTATGTAAACTTAATTAAAGAACTTTTATAAACGTTCGCTTTCTTTAATCCCCACATTATGGAGACAATTGAAATGATTCAGCACTGTAATTCACAATTTTAATAAAAGAAATAATCTAATAATATATAAAAACTGGCAAATAATAGAAAATTAAAATTTAACATTCTTTACAGCTTCTTTATGAACGGCCATTGTTGCGAATGTCAAAGATTTCAATTCCGTTTGTTTCGCTATTCTAATGAAATAAAACAGCTGATTCCGTTTCCGCTTCATTCCGGAAGTTTATAATCGGCGGGCTTTGATTCTGTTTGTAATGTGGCAAATATTATTCTAATTGGATTATTTATATTATTAAAAATCACTTTTTATGTAAACTGCAACTTTGGAAATAATCTAAAATGGCCTCGGCACAAGAAAGTAAGTAAAGTTTGATTGAATTCCGTCTAAAAACATATTTTTAATGATTGAAACTCCATGGTTTGATTTTGAGGTTAGGTTTTCTTGGTGTTTGTAAATGTTTCCAAATTATATTTTTTAAAGTATATTAATATTAAACTGGTACATTTATCTTGAATATTGAATAATTAGTTACAATTTAATTTGAAATTATTATTTTTACCATTTGAATAAAACTTAAAAATATACTGCAATTATACTATTTGATAAAGTCATTATTTTCAAAACTTTTTAACTAGATTTCATGTAATGGATGTATTTTCTTATCGAAATAAAGTTTATTTAGAGCGATATTCTTTAAACTAAATGAAATAATTTTCAGGATTGAAGTTAAAACGTCCTTGTGAAGTATGGAGTGTGAAAGAACAACTTTGTCTGGCATCGAGTGTTTTAAAGTCAGGCGATCAAAATTGGATGAGCGTTTCACGTTCATTAAAACCCTTTCTCGAGAAAGAATCACAAAGACCCGTCGATTGGTTCTCGCAAAAAGCTTGTGCCCTTCAATATGCACAATTATTAGAGAATGCAGACACGCCAAAAAGAAAGAAACGAGAAACAAGCGAGACTATCGGCGAATCCATTGTTCGACGATTAACTCAAGAAAGAATTGACGAAATAAGTCAATTTTTATCCACACAAAGAGAGGAATATCAACAATTAAAAAACGAATTAAACCTCCTTAAATCGGGCAATATAACAGATGAAAAATTGCAAAAAATGTGGCTCAATATTGAACTGGAGGAGCGTGAACAAGAACAAAAAAATAAAACACACAGCACTTGGTTAGCAAGACGACAAAAACAAGAAGGACAAACACCACAAATTCTCGGTTTTAATATTCAACGAAAATCTGACAGTTCCGAAAGTAGTGGTCACGATACATTGGATCCAAACACTGACGAGGAAGAGAAAAAAAATAAAGGAGGTAGATCTCCATTATTGACGAGTCTTTTAAAATCACCAAGTCCAACAACTCAAATTCAAACATCGTCAGCGCAAGTCACCTCGCCAACAATTGCGAGTCTTTTAGGTTCCAGTCCAAAAATTCCCAATCCACCATTAACACAAACGGTTTCATCTCAACTCCATCAATTGGTCTCCACTTCAATTGTCAATGCAACGCCAGAACGACCATCTGCCGGTGCTCCAACATTATCCATGCTCCTCGAACTTCCCGCAAATTTGCAAAGAGC
Organism: Leptopilina clavipes; assembly: GCA_001855655.1. Taxonomy (NCBI): domain Eukaryota; kingdom Metazoa; phylum Arthropoda; class Insecta; order Hymenoptera; family Figitidae; genus Leptopilina; species Leptopilina clavipes. Next base: position 41,097 of record JUFY01033894.1, read on the forward strand.
AACACTTTCAAATTTACAACCACACACCTCGAACACTGCAAATTTACCACAACAAAATGTTGATCTTCAATTAATGCAAATTGACAATCAACGAAGCAATATTCAAATAATCGAACCACCAATTACCCCCGCTAATATGTCCACATCGGAAATTATTGATCACATTGACGAAGTTATTCCAAAAGATATAATGGCAGACGTAATTGACAAGGACGAAATCAACGAGATTATTGGCGATATCGAGGAATTAATCAAGGGAGAAATTCCCGATAATCCCCAAGTTCTTGATTCTGGAACAACAAATATTATCGAGAATTTGAATCATCCACAATCACAAATCATAACCGGGAGTCAGGAAATTAAAAATACCCCAGAAACTGTTTCAATGACCGTTTCATCAGCAAGTGAAATGCCCCTCGAGGTAATCAATTCAACCACATCGAAAATTGCCGAAATTATTGGGACAGTTGCTGTCGAGCCCAAAGTAAACACCCAGGAGAAAAAATCCGAGAATGAAAATAAATCCAATGACAAGGGCGCAGAAGAATCAAAAAACAAAAAATTACTCGAACCCAACGACTTGACCGAAAATGAGAAAAATTCGGAATCATTGGATAAGACAAAATCAACGGAAATTGAAGAACAGACCGTGAAAATTGAAGATAAAAATCTACCCATCCGGGAAAATGAAGAACCCACAAAGGAGGAGGCAAAAAAGTCACCGAGCGACGAAATCAAAACGATTGTCAAAGAAGATGCAAATAAATCCCCAATTGAGGAAATGAAAACGAAAGAGGAAGTTAAATCGACTAAAGAAGAAGTAGCAGCGAAATCGACAAAGGAAGTTAAAAAGAATCAACAATCAACAAAAGAAGAAATAAAAAAGAACACTAAAGAAGAAGAAGTAAAAAAGAATCCCAAGGAGGAAATCAAGAAAAATCCAAAAGAAGAGACGAAAAACACGAAAGAAGAAATTAAGAAGATTTCCAAAGATGAGGTTAAAAAGAATCCCAAGGAAGAAGTGAAAAAAATTCTCAAAGATGACACTAAAAAGAATCCTAAAGAAGAAATTAAGAAAATTTCCAAAGAGGAAATTAAAAAGAATCCCATAGAAGAAGTGAAAAAGATTTCTAAAGACGACACTAAAAAGAAACCCATCGAGGAAGTGAAAACAGTTCCTAAAGAAGAAAAAATTTCTAAAGAAGAAGCAAAAAAGAATCCAAAAGAAGACATCAGGAAGAATTCCAAAGAAGAATTAAAAAAGACTCCAAAAGAAGAGATCAAGAATAAACCCAAAGAAGAATTGAAAAAGAATCCTAAAGAAGAATTGATAAAGAACACTAAAGAAGAAGCGAAAAAGAATCCAAAAGAAGAAGTGACGAAAAAATATCCCAAAGAGGAAGTGAAAAAGAATCCAAAAGAAGAAGTAGCGAAAAAGAATTCTAAAGAAGAACCAAAAAAGAATCCTAAAGAGGAAGTGAAAAAGAATTCTAAAGATGAGATTAAAAAGACTTCTAAAGATGAAACAAAAAAGCCTAATAAAGTAGAAATCAAAAAGCCTATCGCTGATGAAACAAAAAAAGCGAACGAGAGTAAAAAAACTGATGAAACTAAAAATACAAGTGAAGAAGAAAAGAAAGAAACAAACGAACATTTGAAAAAAGAAGCAACTAAAAATCCAAACGAAATTGTTAAGGAAGGTAAAGAAAATACCAAACTATCAATCGAAAAAAGGGAAAATACACCCGAAGAATCAATCAAAACTGAAAATCATTCCAATGATAAATCTGACAGTGAAAAATCCGAACCAAATGTCTCAAAGACAATTACTGATCAAAATACTTCATCGACAGAAATTTTCAATATTTCCTCAAACGATACATTAATCAATGAAGATACGGAGAAATCGCAAGATATCAGTTTAATTCTCGAGGAGGAGGAAACGCCCGGTAATCAAGAAAAGAAAAAAGAAATTCATTCATCAACAGACAAAAGAATTTCATCACCAAAAGAAAATGTCATCAAACAAGAGAAATCCGACGACGATGACGAAGCGCAAGAGAAAAGTAAAAAATTACCCGACGACATTAAATTGGAAAATTTTAAAAGAGACGATACAAAAGATTCATCCGATGGTACATCGAATACAGAACTCTTAGAGGCTGACATGAAAGATTTCGACGATGACGATGACGATGAACCAACGAAAATTGATGACACCGGTAATAAACGAAAAGAATCCAAATTTGATACACTTCAAATTAAGAAAGAAGAAGAAATTGGAATAAGAGAAGAAAATGAAATAGTCGACGAAACAATAATTGATGAGACAATAAAATGTTCTTCGAAGGAAATAAAGGAGGAAATTGATGAGAAAAAAGTTCATCTTGACGATTCGATACGTAAGGAGCAATCACATTTTTCGGGCAATGTTTCAGAATTAGATGAAGAGGAATCGTCATTGAGTAAATTGAGTGGTGGTCGAGCGATGAAAACATATTCCAAGAGGCAAGCAATTGCAATTGACAGTGAACCGGAAATGGAGAGTAGTGAAGGTGCTGATTATAGGGCCTGGAAGAAGGCCGTTATGCTCGTCTACAATAGATTGGCAACACATAAATATGCATCGGCATTTCTTCGACCAATCACTGAAGATCAGGCACCAGGTTATCATTCAATTATTTTCAGACCCATGGACCTATCGACTATTAAGAAAAATATTGACAATGGCACAATACGATCAACGAGGCATTTTCAAAGAGACGTTATGCTCATGTTTCAAAATGCAATAATGTACAATAAACACGATACATTTGTTTATAAAATGGCAATCACAATGCAAGAGGAATGTCTTCAGCACATGCAGGTAAAATATTTACAAAAAAAATTTTTCATCCATTCCTAATTTAAATCAGTCAATTAAATTTCAATTGAAAAATTTCTTTTTCTTTTCAGATTCTAGTTCAAGTTACCGGTGAAGTATCATTTCGACGGGAAACGAGAACGGCAGCAAGTACAAGCAACGAAGCAAGTGAATCAAGTTCAAAGCGAAAGAGAAGTCACATTACCCCAAGTCCTCACGATACGGACAATTCACGAGGGAAGAAACGACGAAAGTCTGAAAATGACTAATTAGTTGGTAATCATTCTATATGTACCAATATATATAGAATTTAATAGTCTGCGTTGAATATTATGAACTGTTTTGCGAATTTAAAGGAAAAACAGTCGTTGAATATCTTTCATATTGAAACGTGAAAAAATGAAATTAAATGCGAGAATTTGAATAATTTTTTTCAAAATCAATGAATGAGAGAATTATGTGCACATAGGTATAAACGCAGATAAAGAATATCGTGATAAACATTTAAAAATAGAATAGTTTTTATTTTATTTTTTTTAATTTTCTATGACTTAATCGTATATATATATATAAATAATTTTAAATCAAAGCAACATAAAATATTAATTAATAAAATATAAGACTATTAGCTTTATTCTGCAATATATATGATTATATATTCTATTATAAAATTATTATTATAATAATATATACTATTAGTCTAATATTTTGTTATATTTAATGTTAAAAAATATTCAGAATAATGTAAAAAAGAAAATGTTGCTTTGAAAAAAGCGCTTATTCGCTTTCATTGAATTACACAATGTATTTTTTAATTATTATTTTTTCTGATTGAAATTATCAAATTTTTTTTATATCTCCTTTTTCTTTCTTTGAAATTTATTATTCAGGGTTTGAATGTTGAGTATTGAAGTATTCACTGTTCGAACGTTGAATTGTAAATGAGTTGAATATATATATTTTTTTTAATGGACACGGATAAATAATTTTTTTATTTAATATTCGTGAGTTGTGCAGATAAGAAAGATTTGTTACATTTTGATAATTTTTTTTGAAAGTTGAATAAACGTTTATTATCGCGTAATCACTTGTTGGCTTTTTTTTAATTCTCCAGGAAACAAAAGAAGAGCAAATTCTATTTAAAATGACTTGACACTACAAAAATTATTTATCTTTTTCAAATTTACCAGTACTTTTTATATTTTTTAAATTCAAATAGTAAGAAAAAACAGGCAAGATAAATATAAGGAAAATTAAAAATGGAAAATCACGCAAAAGGCGATTCTAAAAGAATTTCTTACAGTTCTGAGGATGATGAAGGTTATTGTTCAAGAATTTTTATTTCCACTACAATTCTTCAAAAAAATGTCCCAGTTGCATTTTCGTGATAAAAAAAAATGCAATTTTATTTTCAATTTGTAAGTTGAAGAATTTCGAAAAAATATTTATTGGGACATGAAGTGAAAATTTATTTATTTGCATATTTACTTTTTTGTTTTGTTTTAAAGAAACCTATTTTTATTTCGAGAATATTCGATGAAACAGATTCACAATTTTGGGCTGAAGATGAATGGAGCAGTTCAGAATCAAAAATTAAATTATCAGGAAAAAGAAAGAGACGACGAAGTGTTGCTTACAGGAATCAAGTGAAAATTCATCGAAGTCGTTCTGTACTTTTTCAATCGTCCAGTTCACATTCGAGTTCAAATTGTCTCAAATTCTCAACAGCGAAAAATAATTTTTCTAATTGTAAGTAAAATAAAAATATTTGTATTGAAATAATTTTCAATATAAATATTTTTAGTAGTTAATTAATTAAAATTAATTATATCGATTTTAAGCACAAAAACAGAGAAAAAGTCGGTACTGCAAAGAATTAAGAAAAAAGGCAAAATTACAAAGCGAAATTATTTGCCTGGTAAGAAAAAATTATGAATACCAAGCAAAAAAACTAAAAAAATAAAAGGATAATGGAAAAGTAAGTTTTTTTATAACAAATAAAAAAAATATAATAGTTATTTATTAATTATTATTATTAATTTTTTATATTTTATACTATAAGTATAATATTATTAAAATTAATAATTAAATTAATTTGTTAATAATTAATGTTAATTAATTAAATTAATTTCATTTACAATATATTGTAAACAAGATTTCAATAATTTGTCTCCGATTGAATAGAATTAAATTTGACGCGCAAATTGACCAATAGAATACCACCTTAAAACAGAGAAACGCACGCATGCGTAATAGATAGTAAAAAAAGTTCCAAAAGACGAAACGACAAATTTGACGTTTATCATTCTGTTGGTGAACAAAAACACGTAAAATTAATAAATTTCTTATAAATTTTGACTTTGAAAAAAAGAAACGACCATGGAGGCAGTTCCGCGACTGCCAATGGTCTCATTTCAATTAAAAGTAAGTCCGGAATCCACTAGTTTTGCTCCAAAACTCAAACAGGTATGTGCAAATTTCCTTAATAACAATTTGTCATCAAATTTTCTAAAAATTCTTTTAATTTTAAATAAATCGAATGTTATTGTTTATTCCGTTCTTGTCAATACGTGTTTTCGGTAATTAAATACTTTTTAATGATATTTAGATTATACATGTATTTTATAACCTATAAAGATAAAAAAAAACTTGTGATCCATTCTATGATTCATATCTTTCTATTGTATACGTATATATATGTACAGTAATTAATGTGAATAATGTGAGAGTAATCTTTGTGATTTATTATTAATTAAATTAAAAAAATTTCAGTATATTCGAGATTTTTACAATGAAGATCCGGAGTCATATAACAACGAACTGCATCAACTCGAAAGTTTACGATCATCAGCTGTTCGGCCACCGATTGATGTTAAGGGATGTGAATTATTAAAAAGATATTATTGTCAATTGCATTTTTTGCAAAGTAGATTTCCTATGGGTAAAGATGGTCCTGCTGCCGTTGTTTTCACTTGGTAGGTTTTAATAGTTTTTCTAAACGTTTTCTATGTTTCACTGACAAAATACACATTCTAATCTCATTAATACAATACGATTCTTTTAATCTCGTTAGTTGTATAAGGTAAAATAAATAGATTTTGTTAAGAAAGTTAAAAGCTCTTTAGTGATCGTTCAAGAAAAAGGAGAGAATATTAATGAAATTAATGTTTTAAAAAAATGTCATTACTTGTTTGAAACGATTTTTTAATTTAATTTCCACTTGATTTTTTATGGCATTCAATAAGTAAATTTTGGAGTAATTTTTAATTTAATATTTAAAAATTAATAATTGTAATTTTTAGACACTTATTAATAACAATTTAAAATCTTTTTTTCAGGAAAGACACATACGCTAATATGGTGTGTTCTCTGGCGAATATTCGTTTTGAAATGATTTCTGTTTTGTATAATATTAGTGCTATTCACACGCAATTGGGGGCAAGATCAGAACGCACGTCACCAGAGGGAATGAAAATGGCTTGTACTCATTTTCAGTGTGCAGCATGGGCTTTTGATCATTTGAAAAATAGTTATCCCCAACCACCTGGAGTTGATTTAGCTCCCGAATTAATGACATTTATGTATCAATTGTGCTTGGCTCAAGGACAGGAATGTATTTTAGAAAAGAGTATGCTTGATAATCGAAAACCATCAATAGTTGGTATGTTTACTAATTTTGTGGGTTAAAATTCAAATATATTAAAAATTGAATTAAAATAAATTTTTTCAAATAATATTTATTTTTACAGCGAAAGTGGCACGTCAGATAGTTGATTACTATGGTTTGGCGCTTGCAACTCTAGACCAAGGTGGCAATGAAGACGGCACAGTTTGCGAAACAGTGGGAAATAAAATTTACAAGGTAAGATTTAAGAACTTTTGTTATATTTTTGAATATTATTTTATTATTAAAATTAAAATTTTATTAATTCGATATATAAATGTAAAATAAAATTTGTTTCGTATTACAGATCTGGAAAAGATATGTGAAATTTAAAAGAGCTTATCACTTGGCCGTGACACAACTTTATCAAGGACTGGCAGCTGAAGAACAACGAAAAATGGGAGAAAGAGTGGCGTTTTATAATGCATCTTTGGCAGCTTTAAACGAAGCTCGTTCACTGTTCGCTAGTGCAAAAGGAGTTAACGGTATAACGGGCACCACTGATGAAAAAGAAGCAATCGAAGAAGCACTCACTTTTACAAATGATGTTATCGAAGGAAAACGAAAAGCCGCAAAAAACGAGAATGAATACATTTATCATGAAGAAGTACCAGAAAAGGATGCTTTGCCAATCGTCAAGGGTGCTTCGTTAGTTAAAGGTATTTCCTTCAACGTCAACGATTCCGAAGTTTCCGGCTCAGACATTTTTGCTAGGTGGGTCTTTCTTCCATTAATTTCATTTTGAATTAATCCAAATTATTAATAAATTTTGAGAACCGTAATTTTAAATATATTTATTTTGAAATTTTAGACTTGTTCCAATGAAAGTACACGAGGCGAACTCATTATATTCCGAAGAAAAAGCAAAAGTACTACGTTCAATTGGTGGAAAAATCGAGGAACGTGATCAAATATTGAATACATATTTAATGTCATTGAAATTGGAAAATTTGAGTTTATGGGATCCGGATGCAGTGAATTCCGAATCGGAGATTCTCGCTTTGCCGGAAGAATTGGCCGAACGTTGCGCTGCTATAAATGCAAAACCTAATGCTATACAGGAGCAAGTTGATACAATGGCAAAATTATCTGATACCTATCACAATGTTGAGGCTATGCTCAAAGAAATTGATACTATTTTGACAGAGGAACAGCAGAGGTAAGTTTTAAATTGGAAATTTTAATAAAGAATAAAAAAATATATATATTTAATTCTTTTAATTCAAAGTCTTTTAAATTTAATGTCAAATTCAGAAATTAATTAATTAAATATCGTCGATTTTTTCACAGGGAAAAACAGTATCAAGAGACAATGGGAAAAAGGCCGCCGTCAATTGTTGCAACTGATTTAACGAGAGAAGCAAAAAAGTACGAAGAAGCTCACGCTAAAGCTTCCGAAAGCAATCAAGCACTTCATAAAGCGATGAATTTACATGTGAATAATTTGAAAATTCTTTCTCAACCGTTGTCGAGTTTAATGGCGCATATTCCATCTCCAACGGTTAAATCATTAGGTACTTTTATTCTTGACTAAATATTCTAATTTATTATTAATTGAGAAAAGAAACATTTTTATTCATTTTGTTTTTTTTCCGTATTTAATAAGTATTATTGATAATTGATAAAATAAAAATATTAACACACAGGTGAAGGTAGCAGTGAAAAAAAAGTTGACAGTGAATCGGAAAAGATTCGCACCCGAGAATTAAAACGAATTCTTAATAAAGTGGACGAAATGCGTAGACAAAGAAATGAATTGCACAGTAAATTGCGTGATGCAATATCTCAAGATGATTTGACAAGAATTTTGGTAACTGCCACATCAGAATCTGAATCGCTTGATCAACTTTTTGCTGAACAAATCAACAAACATCAGCCGACTGTTAGTAACTTTTCATTATGGAAAATATAAAATTTAGTAAATTATTAATTAATAAATTATTAATTTTCGAATATCGATTAATTTTTCAGGTGAGTCTAATAGAACAAAATCTATCAGCTCAAGACAATATTTTGTCCGCATTGACAGAAGCGTACGCACACACTGCAGAAATTCGTAAAACAGTTGACGAGGTTCTAAAGCGTCGCGAATACATCATAACATCTCTGATCACTTCCTATGATGCTTATGAAGATCTTCTCTCGAAAACCACCAAGGGTTTGGAATTTTACAGAAAAATGGAAATAAATGTCACCAAATTATTGCAGAGAGTGAAAAACACTTGTAAAGTTCAGGAGGAAGAACGTGCACAGATTCTCGCTCAAAATAGTACAGGATTACGTGGAATCAGTGACGTTTCAATAGCAGAAGCAAAATGTCCAATCAACATGGTTCCAAAAGATCCAAGTACAACTGGAAGTGGCTTAAAACTCAAGGATTATTTAGCAAACAGAGTAACAAACATTCCTTCCTATCACAATCAATATTCTGATCAACGTTCTTTATCGACTACAAAAATAAACACTGATCAGGGAATAAAAACCTCAATTTCTGATCACAATGGTGCTCATGAGAATTTACCCCCAACAACAATCACACAATTCACTGATCCTAAACAATATCAATACTATCAGTATTCTGAATATTATCCCGGTCAGCATAATTCCTATAATACACAATATATTTACGGTGATGCGTCAGCAAATTTGAGTTCAAGTTTACCTAAAACCGGAACAACATTTTCAGACAGTGTCTACGGACAAGCGGGAAAAGTAAAAGCAGGAACTGATTCTACAAATTCTTCTGATTCTTATAGTGCTTACCCTCTTCAAAAAGGATATTCAACAAATCCAACAAACGATCAGTATTCATATAACTACAATTCGGCTTATCCTTATGGCTATCAAGTTATTCCAGAGAATGCAAGTTATCCGGTAGTACAACAAGTGAACAGTCCATCGCCTCATCATCAAAATTTGACTCCAATGCAAATGCAAAATACGCAACAAGTGATTGTTGACGAGACTGGAAGAAGTGTTGATGTTACTCAATCAGTGCCTTATGTTACGCCTGTTCATCAAACTTACAACACTGATGTTCAAACAAACTCAGGATCAGTCACACAAGTTCAGACGAATAATCAAAGTGTCGCAATAAATTCCTATCCAGTTGGTATTCCTCAAGCAAATTTACAACAAGGTTATGTGAATCCCTTGGCTTCAAATGTTGAGATACCAGCGGCAGTGAATATTTCTCAAAGTAATCAATCAATTCATCAGCATCCATCGCAAGTTGATTTGCAACAGCAAATGAATCAAATTGCTGCGCAAAAGCAAATTATTTCTCATCAGAACAGCCAGATGATGATTAATCAACAGCAGGTTAATCAGCATACGATAAATCAACAACAGGTTAATCAACAGCAGGTTAATCAGCATCCGATCAATCAACAGCAGGCTAATCAGCATCCGATCAATCAACAGCAGGTTAATCAGCATCCGATCAATCAACAACAGGTTAATCAGCATCCGGTCAATCAACAACAGGTTAATCAGCACCCGGTCAATCAAATCGGTCAACAAATGAATCAGCAACCGATCATTCAACAGCAGGTTGGTTTTTTTTTAAATAAATTTTTCTAAATATTACAATCACAACTGCATATTTAATTAATTAATTAATTAATTAATTGTTTCATAGCAGTCAGTAAATCCTCAGACACAATTGGTCCAGAATTCACAGAGTTCTTCGCCTGGAATTCACTATTCTCTGTCTCAGCAATACATTCCCAATCAGCACTCGGGCATGTATACGAATACATCGGCCACTGATAGTTCGACATATTCGACAGCGACAACTAAAAATCCGTCGGTAAATATCAGCAGTAATTCCTATTACGATGGAGCTACTCAATATCCCAATAGTGCAAATTATGGCGCCGATCAGCAGAATTACATCAACAATCAATATGTCTCACAGAATCAAAATGAAATCCCTCAGAATTATAATAACTATGGAAATTATCAGCAAACTGATTCGAGTACTTATAAAAATACCCAGAGTTCAAATACGATTCAAAATATTCCCGGTTACTCGGAAATTATACAAAGTCATGCGAAGGCGAATTCATTTTCAAATTATCAAACTAATTATTATAATCAACAGCAACAACAACAGGATCATTATACTGGATCTAATCAGTTTGTGAATTATTCGCAAGGCTATGGGAATAATTATGGAAATGTACAATCGACTGAAATTTCTGGACCGTCAACGGATTCGTATCAAGGTCATCCAGGTTATGTGTATAATTCTCTTACAGGTGGTTATGATTACAGTTCAGGTTATCAAAATACACAGACCATGCAGGGACAGGAGCAGCAAAATAATGTTGTTGGTGGCTTAGCGGAGTCTATCAACAGTCCCGTTTATCAACAGCAGGATGGATACCAGCATTCATTGTATACGAATGCTGGTAATAATTCCGCTACTAATCAAACATCTTCATCGCAATACTCAGAACAGAATGTTAATTCAAACCCTAATCCAACATATTCGCAATATACTCAACAAACTCCAACTCAAGGTAAAATTCACATTTTTTTCTATTATTAAAAAAAAGTCAATTTTTCAAAATTCATTTTTTTTCTTTATACAGGTAATTCTAATGCGACATTAAATGAAACTCAAAATAAATCCCAGAGCAATGAGAAAAATATTGTGAACAATAAAACGTTAATGGAGTCAAAATCGAATGTGGATCTTCTCTCTGATTTGGATATAACAATTAATCATGCGCCACTTTTACCCGCTGTTTCAATAGTAAAAGATGAAAAAGAAGAGGTAAAATGTGAATTAAAAAATTTAGATGTCATCCAAGAGAAAGTTCCTTCTATACGTAAGGATTTGAAATTATCATCAATTGATGATAAAACTGAGAATTTGCAAATTGTTTGGGACACGTGGTACTTGGATGTACAACCAAAAAAAGATCCACTTGGAGAGCCAACAATTTTACAAAAATTTGTCATCGATATTGAAAAATATGAGAAATTTGTCGACAGTCTTTTGATAATAACGTTGAGTGGTGCTAAAAATATTGATATTAAATGGAAGGAGGTTAAAGAATTTGAGGTAAAATTAATAATTAAATTAATAATTAGTTAATGAAAAATATTTTCAATTAAATGATTATTTATTTGAAACTAATTTTTATTTTTAGTAAATAATAATAATATTTTAATATTGTTGATTTTCTTGGGAGGATTATAATTTTATATTTGATTTTTTCGTTTTTTTAGGACAGGGAAGCAAAGAAACAAAATTCTACTATTGCTTTGGCTAATTCGGCATTGAACAGAAATATCGATTGCATTCCTTATGATATGAATCGTGTGGAAATGAAAAATTATATAAATGCTTCATTTGTCAAGGATGTAACTCAATGGACTCCAGCAGCATTTATCATTACACAAGCCCCGAGAATCGATGAATTTCATACATTTTGGACCATGGTCTGGGAACAGGAGAGCGAAGTTATTGCTTGTTTGGCCTCTGATTTGCAGGTACTTTTGTCAGCATTATTTTATCAAAACTGTTAATAGTAAAATTTACTAAAAATTAATTTTATATTTGTTTATAATTTGTATTTATATTCTTTGTTTTTATTATTAATGTTAAATGTTTTTAGTTAAGCGGTGATATCTATTGGCCTACAAGTGAAGAGAAGAATTTAATTTTTGGAGACTTTACACTAAAAATGAAAAATCGAGTCAATCATGCGACTTACATTCAGACAATCATTACTCTTTCACGTTCTGGACAAAAAATGGAAAGGGTAGTTGTTCATATGCAATTTCTTGTTTGGCCGACAAAGTAAGTTTCTAAATTACTATAAATTTTGTTAATTATAATCAATTTTAATATTTTTTATTATTGGAACAAAAAATTATTTTTTATTTTAAGTCTTTAGAAAAGAAACATTTAGATAAAATAAAAATTGTTTACAGTGGTTTTCCAAGTTCTCCTGGTTCACTGCTGGCTTTTGCAACTGACGTCATGTCAGAACAAGCATTGAGACATTGTTCTCCAAAACCAATAATTGTTCATTGTCTCGTCGGTGGAACTCTGAGTGGATTATTTTTGATAGCAATGTCAGCAATTTGTAATGTTAGAGCCGGTCATGGAATTGTTGATGTACCATTGGTGTTTTCAAGTCTTGTTAAATTTCGCAAAGGCTTAGTCGACAAAGATTCATTATTATTTGGCTATCGAATGGTTCTTTATCACGCTCAAGATACTTTAATGAAAAGTATGTTAATTTTTCTTTTTATATTATTCGATATCTTTAACAATGTGTTAAAAAGGAATATTAAAATTTTTTACTGTTACTAATTGTCGAATTATGATAAAATTTACAGGAGGCATTTTATCATCAACTCGCTCGACTTTTGAATGTTTCGAAGAAATAAAGAAGAATAAGGGTAAAAGTATGGCAAAGACACGTCATCATCCTTCTGATGATTTCCTCCATAATTTCGGATCGGGAATTCAACATGGAATTTCATCACCAGGTATGAAAAATAATTTAAAACATTTTAAAAAAAAATTTTTTAATTACATAAAATTTTCGTTTAATTCAATAATTTAATAATTTTTTTTAAATTTATTTTAATTTAAATATAATATTTTAGGAGGACAACCGACATCATCGGCGAGGCCAAATACACCACAAAGTATTCCTTCCATTTCACAGGAAAAATCTGACGTGATAGATCCATTGAGTCAGTTAGATCCACTTTGGACCATCAGAAGATAGTCATTAATTTAAAGAATTGTAAAATAATGTTTGCTTTCTAAAAAGAATGAAAAAGAGAAGAGAAAGAACGCAGTTGCGATATAATTATTGTGAGTAATGGTTAACAACACTCGAACTAATTAAAAGTGTAAATAGCTTATCAAAAAGAAAACAAAAGTTGGGTAAGTGACAACCATTTCCCTATATATAACTAGGTATAATTAATTATTTTTTTATAATTTTTTTTTCTTGAAATTTTCTGCATAATTAAAGAAAGTTACTTATTTACATTTGGACTAAATTTTTTATTGATTTTAATATATATATACATGTATATTTTTTTTGTTGAGAAATTGTGAGAATACAATTAAATTTTCTTTTTCTATAAGGAAAAATAATTAATAGGTGTGTATTCAAGATGAAAAAAATTTATATCAAGGCTTTTTAAAAGCCCTCATATTGTTTATTAATTTAAAGAGTGTTGGAAAATATTTTTCTTTTTTGTTTACCAACTGTGAATGAACATATTGAACTATCGTGAAATGATTTAATTGAATAGACTGATTAGATTATTGAAAGGATTGAAGTTGAATTTTGTGAGAAAAAAAAACAGGCATCTGAATTGGACGTGCGTTCAAATATTATACATCTGGACCAGAATTTTACGTAATATTTTTAATACTTTGCTACTCGATAGAATGTAGAAATTTTAGTGAACGATAGTGAATTTTTAAAATACTGAATAAATTGTACATGCATTTGCTTTGCAAATATGAAAATAAATATATTTGATTTTCATTTAGCACAAATGACTCATTCTTAAAAATCACAGTAAAATAATTGTGTTGAAATTTGATTAAATAAAAGTAAGAATTTAAAATTTTTAATGTTTTTTTTTTTATTTCAGATCTTTTTTTCATTAATAATGACATTTTAAGAAGACGTAGAAAAAAATCACAGTTGATGTAAAAAAGATTTTTTTTAAATTACAAAAGGAATATGTCGACTTAATGTAACATTTAATAACAAGTTCAATTGTTTTTTTTATCGTAATCACAACAAAGATGTATTTTTTAGTGACACGTTTTGCGTTTTGTTTGTCAACGCCCCTTTTTTTATTTAATGTACACATCCAAATGTTTATAAGTTTACGATCATTGTGCAGTTTATAGTATTTTTGTTGGTTTTACTTTGGACGAAGTGGTTAACTTGAACTTTGTACTTTGTAATAAATTATATGAAGCATAAGTGCACATTTTTTTCGGTGCAAATGGAATGTAGAATGCTCGAAACAATGGATGTGATCTGAAACGAAATTAATTTATTTTATTGTAGAAGTAAAATTTAAATTTAATTATTATATTATAAATAAATTTACATTTAATTATATATCTTAATATAATTAAATGTAAATTTCATTAAGAATAAAAAAAAATTGATTAACTCACTTGGCGGTATTTAAAAATTCAGATGATTTAATGACTAGAAAATTATCTGGTTGATGAGAATAATCTCTCTCCCAATTTGGTTCGTTACCGAGATCCAAATCAAAAATAAAATGACATTTTTCTACATCGATCTGAAAAATTGACCTATATTAATTAATGACAAAATTGGAAAAAGATTTAAATTTGTTTTGTTTCTTCTGGGAAACATTTTTTACTTTTTGTTTAAAAAAATATTTGATTTTAAATGAAATAGAATTTAAAAATAATTCTTCAATAACTTACATAACGCGATGGCTCTTCTTTATTCATATCATTAAAATTTGGTTGAATAATACTTGTAGCATTTTCGTGATCTAAATAAGGTTGAGGCAACTGTCCCTTGAAATCTGATTGTAAATATTGAAGTTTCCAGCTAAAATTGTTAAAATTGAATTTAATCATTTTTTTGTAAGTATAAATTTTCCCCTGTAGAAAAGAAACTTACTTGTTCGATGGAAAGAAAAAGGAATTTGGAAAACGATACCACTCCTTTCCAACGCAGAAATTTATATTCACATCCTTCGAAACTAAACCTTCGATTCCTAATTTGTTAGTCTCCTGCATAATTTCCATCGGTGCGTAATAACCTATTTTTTAAAAATTGAAAATTCATTTTTGAAATTTGAAAAATTTAGACTTAATTTGGATAAAAAGAAAAATTGATCACTTTTTTACCTCGATGTAAAGCGAAGCTTCTTGACAATCCCATAAGTCCACACACCAATATCGCTGCAATTGTGATATGAGGAGTAAATTGCAAATAATGCGTATTGCGCTTTTGAGCAGGAAGTGGCTTTAATGTTGTCCGAACAAAGAAATACAATTTTTGTAAAATATCAAGTGAAATTGCTCCCGCCAAACAAATCATGGGATAAATTGGAAAAAGAAAGCGTTCCTCCTAAAAGAAATTAGTAAGAAAAAAATATAAATTTTAACTTATAAATTCTACAAATAAATAAATTTATCAATTGAAGTAAGAAGTAGATTAAAAATTTTTTTTCTTACTTTGTGCGACTGTAGAAAAAAGACGACGATCCAACTATAAAGCGGTGCCAGTGAATAATAATAAGGTAAACATAAACTATGCCGAGGTTTCGCTGGAACAACAGCCCAAGCTAAAATCTAAAATTCATGTTATTTTTTTAAATAATGTTTTTTGTGGCAACAAACTAATGAATATTAGAACTAGAATATCTTACCAATAAAAAGGGAGCAATCAAAGCTCCAATAAAAATAAAATTAAAGTTTAAAAATCCATTTATAAAATAAAAACTAAATGGCTCAGTTCCATAAATATTTGGTCCATGTTCAGTGAAAATATTGTACATAACAATATTAAGTGGAGCTATAACAAGTTTTCCAAAGTGCATTGAATCCACCCAAATCATTGGCAGTAATATGACAACGGCGGAAAACAAAGACCATTTAATGAATTTACTCCATTCTTTTCGGTTTATTAGCATATCCATGGCAATTGGAAGTCTATATTTTGAAAATAATAAGTAAAAATTATTTTAATCGTTACTTGATTAAATTTGTTTTGAAATAGTAAATTTACCCAAGTAATGCAGCAAACGGCCAACCAAGTAAAGCCGACACTGCAGTTGCAAATATAGCAAATTCGTATTTTCGTGCGTACCACGCTGATATGGCAACTGTACTCAAGTACCTATAAAAAAAAATTTACTTGAAACCAGCAGAAAATTTTGCATTAAAAATTAAATTACCAATTTTTAAGAAAAGATTTAAAAAATATTCCAGACATTAAACATACATTGAAAACGAAGATGGCAAAAAAGCAGCACTCGATATGTACATTCCGGAACTAAATAATAGAAAAACGAGTGTCATACGAGCAACGTGAACTCCAAATTCTCGACATACATTTCTGAAAAGAAACAAATTACAAGTAAAGTAAATTTAGTGTTTTATGATTTCTTTTTACAACATCTCAAGATAAACAATGGTAAAAGTATATTATTTAAAAAAGAAAGAAAAATACAACTCACTTGTAGAAATAAACTTCCGACAGTGCACAACCCACAGCCAAGAGACAGCGAATAAAGTAAAAAACAAGAACAGGATTTGGCTCTAACAAATAATGGTACAATTTTGCCGGTACCACGTGAATTAATAAATAGATATACGATCTTAAGGCATACTGAGGACTGTATTCCCATGTTTGTTGACCATTACCATAAAGTAAATAATGACTCTGTAAACAAAGCAAAATTTTCACTTTAATTGAATGAAAATTGATCATTTATCATTATATTTCTTTTGTAATTGACGTAATAGTGAAATTTTCGTATTAATTTAATCGCGAAATTCATGATTGAAACGAAATACTTACAGGTTCCCAATAATTGTATGTTTCATCACAGTCAGTTATGTGACTCCACATTGCGGAGCAAAACCTAGCTGATAATAACAATTTAAATGCCGTATCACCACCTGGGTATACAAGTCGAATATCCGATGATTCTTCAGATCTAAAATAAAGATGTTTTTTTAATTGTTCTTCATAATATAATATAAAATTCAATACATCTTTGTAATAAACATATAGGTTAGCCGGTATAAAAGGAAATTTTTCATAATTTCATCAATTAATTTTAAATGACCGTGAATGAAAATATTTTCCTTTAGTACTTATTTACTACTTACTTTGACAATTTCCGGGCATTGTTTTTCTTTTGATCCTTTTTTACATAAAAGAGTTGTCTTTGACGTACACCAGGCGCCATTTTTTATTGTTTGCACCTCCCCTCCTTTTCTTATTATATGAAGTTAACTGAATATCGAGAATTTTCTCATTATTAATCGAAATCTCGATCTGCCGCCGCGGTTAATTCAAAAATGTCTCAACTCAAAAACCAAGAAAGACTAAATATAGAAATTTCATAATAGAAAATTACATTAAATAGTATAATATTAATAAAAGATATTTAAATTTATCAAAAAAGAAATGATCTTGATTTCCAATGCGCAGCTGCTAAATTTAGATTTAGTAACAGTAAAATATTAAAAGAAATAAACAATAGAACACCATATAATCATCAATTGCAAAAATAATGTTTATTCATTTTAAACAATCAACAGTATTAAAAGAAAAATTTTAATTTTTTTGAGTGGTTTTGATTGCCCCCTTGTGCAAAATGATTCACTACGGACCTGCGTTTTAGAAAATATACAATGGCCGCTCGCGCTGTTTGCAGTAATTTTGGAGTGAATTAAAAAAACGTGAAATAATGTGTAAGTGTAATTAATAAACAAAAAAAAAGAAAAACAAAAAGCATCATGATTAAAGAAATGGCGAATGATGAGGCCGTACAAGCAACAAATGACGATGCAAGTGAATGTAAAAAATATGCGGTTCAATGTGGATATTGGTCGGATCCATTTATAAATTATTTCGTCAAGCACACCAACAAGAAGACACCAGAAATTAATCGTGGATATTATGCTAGAGTCAAGGGTGTTGAAGTGTTTATTGATAAATTTCTAAAGGTGAGTGACCGATTTAGAGTAATAAATGAAAATCTATATAATGACTTAGGCATAACCTCGAAAATGAGCTTTCACGGCTACAGCTGATCTACGTGAAACCTTGACCTGGCCCTGCCCTATTTTCAAGTTGAGATCTTCCTTTATTGTAGATTTTCGATATAGGTCAAACTCGTGTTTTTAGTCTGTGAAAATATAATGTTTTTCTTTATTACTCAATTATTATACAATAAAAAAAGGCTTCCGAAACTTTGTTCGCCGATGACAAGTTTTCTTTTTTGTTTTTGCGTTGCATTTATATGTTGATGGATTTTTGTTTGTTTATTTCTTTATTTTTGTTATTAACTAAACAAAATTGGGTAGTTTTAATTGTCAACTAACTAGTTTTTATTATATTATATTAATGAAAGAAACAGTCAATAGTTTCTGTTTTTAACAAAAGTTTACAAAGTTTTTCTTTACGAAGAATTGATCGATCAAGTTATTCTTTAGATAAGGGTAACTTGACTTGATTGTTGATTTTATTCTTTTTTTTGTCAACTACTGACTATAATAGTTTTCACACTTGTTCCCTTAAAAATAACAATTCTTATTTCTAGATTCTGTTTGAAAATTAAATTTTGTTTCCAGTTATCCGGTGGGAAAGGTCAAATTATAAATCTCGGTGCAGGTTTTGACACTCTTTATTGGAAACTCAAAGATGCTGGAAACAGTCCAGTAAATTTTATAGAACTAGATTTTTCCAATATTACTGCGAAAAAATGTTACCACATTAAAAAGCAGAAGCAACTAATAGATAGGCTTAATACCGAAGGTAAAATATTTTCGTTCCATTTTTTTGAATTTTTAACATTTATTTTTATTTTGTTACATAATTTGTATTTATTCAAAAAATAGTGTTCTAGTTTATTTTATTATTCAAATAAGGAAAAAAAATTTGTAAATTTCAGATGGGGAAATAAGATTTTCCTCGACAGAATTGCACGCAGCAAATTATCATTTAGTTGGTGTAGATTTGCGTCATACATCGGATTTGGCGAATAAATTGTCACAAGCCGAAGTGAATTTCAATTTGCCAACTTTGTTCCTCGCTGAATGTGTTCTTGTTTATATAGAAACAAATTCGGCATCGTCACTTTTACAATGGTTTGCTGGAAAGTTCCCAAATAGTCTTTTTATTAACTACGAGCAAGTAAATATGCGAGATAAATTTGGACAAGTTATGCTTTCTAATTTACGTAGTCGAGGTTGTCTTTTGGCTGGAGTTGAAGATTGTGAATCTTTGGAAACACAACAAAGACGGTAAAAATATTTTCTATTAATATTTAATTTTTGCACTTTTTTCTTTATATTAAAAATTTTGTCTTTTTAGATTCACAGTGAACGGATGGGAAGGATCGAATTCTTGGACGATGGTGGAAGTTTATGATTCTCTGCCAGAAAGTGAGCGAATTCGAATTGAGAGAATAGAACTTTTGGATGAAAGAGAATTGCTGACTCAACTATTGCAGCATTATTGCATCGCTGTCGCTTGGAATGGACCGATGTTTAAAAACCTTTCCATAGCTCAGGGTTAGGCCTACCCAATCATCTCAGTTACTCCAGGTAGTGACAATTTTATTGATTATATTATTATTATTGAATGAAAAATTATGTTGGCGTCGAACGCAAAAAAAAATTACTTACTTTTCAAGCAGCTATTTAAGTAGCTTGATTATTTGCGTCCCTTCAGTTTTTTTTTATTTTAATTGATAGTAGAAAAAACAAAACAGTACAGACTGATTTAATATTTATTAGTTAAGCTCAACATTTAAGAAGAGGAACGAACTTTGAATAATGCAGATATCATAGAAATAGGCGAAATTCCTTAAAATGAAAAAGAGAAAACTATTTTTTGCCGAATGATAATAAACAAAATAACTTTCATCACTTATAAAATTAATTTCACTTTTTAATCGCACAATATTTTGAATTCTCCTATTTCTATGAGAATCAAAAATACCTTCCATAGAAGATTCAAATTGTTGAGCTTCTTATTGGAATTATAATAATTATGGAAATGTTATTTATTCTGGCGGAATACTTACTGTGATTGTTTTCAATTTTAACATTAAAAACTACTTCTCAACTATGGGCCAAATGCTCAAAGAAAAAGATTCTTTAAAATTACGTAGTTTTAGTGAAAAAAAAAACAAACTATAAAATAGAATTCATTTATAATCCTAGATTTTGGATATTTCAATCATCTCTAAGAAAGTAAATTTGAAAAATTAATTATATATATTTACCCTTTAAAAGGTGTAGAAATTTAAGATGAGAGCGAACGAATTACTTTACAAAAAAAACTAATAAAATTTATGCGCAACGAAAGTAAAAAAAAAAAAAAAAGAAACTTCATGAAAATTTTTAAAAACGTCTCCATCTTGGATAGAAACATTTTTCTTTGATAGTTATTAATACTTTTCATTTAATCTATAATAATTGTGAGATAAAACAATTTTTTTTCTTTTAGTGTGATTATTATCTTATACGTTTCTAGAGTTTTTTTTTCTTTGTCGTTTCTGTACATACAAAATAACAAGAAAATTTCAATTCAATTTTTTCCATTTTATAATATATTTGTACTTTTGCTGATATCATAATTTAAGGTTGTTTATCATCTACAGTCTTTGCTAAAGAAAAAAGAAAAAATATTACTGAAAATTGTAAATTTAAAAGAACTGCAAAATATTTTTATTTTTGTTTGATTTTGACTATTTAAAAAAAAAACTGAATAATTTTTAATTACTTCATTTAATCCTAAATAATTAAAAATTTTATTTAAATCATTTTAAATTCAAAAAGACTTGGTGGTAAACCACCTTGAAAATAATGATAATTGCATTCTCATTCAGGGAAACCAGGGTTGTAAAAGCTTTCAAAGAAATGTTCTTTTTAGAAAAAGCAGTGCTGAATCAAATTCAAAACTATTTTTTTGTAAGCTTAGGAAGCTAAAGAATACACGTCAAGTAATATAAATACTTAACTAACTATATATATATATATATTATATATAAATTATTAATAATAATAATATCATATTACTTATATTTTCAAGTCATTAGACGTGACAATTGTAAATATAATTAACTGCTATTGAACTGATAATTGAATAAAAATATTAATTATAATGATAATTATTGACATAGTAATTAATTATTATTGATGATGATCATAATTGATAATTAACTGGTAATTGAAGCATAATATATTATTTAATAAACGTATAAATAATATATTATTTTAATAATAGTAATATATTATTTTTTTGAGGGAGAAAAAAAGAAATTTAATTTTTTTTCCTCAGATTCAGCTCTGCCAGGGAAAACTATTTTTAGCTTACACACCTGGAGTAACCAAATTAAATTTAAAAAAAAGAAAGAAAGAAAGAAAAAATTGTTATATTTTTCTGAAAAAAAATTGTAGAATGCAATCATTGTCTCAATAATTGTTAAAACGGATAGACAATTTGATTATTCATTGTCTCTACATGTAGAAAGAATGAGAAACTTTTCATACTACTTTTATGATAATTATTATGTATCGCTATATTTGGCAAAATTGTCGTTTTAACACGTCATGTGTTCATTGCAAGTTAAAGTTTGAGAAACAGACATTCAATTGTAAATGATTAATTAATTAATAATTTAATTAATGAACAATAATTATTTAATTAATTGAGAATAATTAATTAATAAATTAATCAATAGTTCTTGTAACTATTATATCGTATAATTTTAATTATTAATTATTTCATAATTAAAAACTTTAATTAATTTTTATAATTTTTTTTACACGTATATTAATTTACTATCAGTGAAAAGCATTTTAATTATATACAATTGGTAATTTATATTATTTTGTTTTTTATATTTTAGAATTATTTCAAGTTTTAAAAACGAAAAGTATTATTTGAAAAGACGAATTAGTTGATTAAAATTTATAACTATTGAAACTGAATGTTAAAATTTGTAGAAAATTAATTGTTTTACGTTAGATTATTTTTAAAACTGTTTATCGAAAACTTTTGATTTTTCTATTTTCCAATATTTTTTTTTAGCAATGTTTTTCCAAAGATTAATTTTTATTAAATTATTTTTAATTCGCAAAGGAATAATACTCGAAATACGTAAAATATAATTTGTGTCTCAAACTTGACTTGAAATTAACTTATTTAATCGCTATTTACTTGATGTTTCTGCATGATTAGTCATTTCTCTGTGAATTAAAAAAAAAAAAAAAGAAAGAAAAAAGTGAAGAGACATTTATATAGATATTTCGTGTGCTTCCATGTCGATGAAAAATATGTAAAATCTGTTTCACTCTGCCGTTATCATTATTTTTTTCTTCTTAGTATGATTGAATTTTCAGACAAACTGCAATGTAAATTAATCATTAAAAAGGGAAATTAAAAAGAATGTTAATATAATCTTCTCTTTTTAAATTGCAGTCAGTCTGTGTGATAATCTCTAAACTTACTTTGATGAAAAAAAGAGCTGTAAAAGAAAAACAACAAAATGTCTTTTAAAACCATGTGATGATCAATTATGTAAACATTTATTTTAGTATTCTGTGATTGGAAATAAGTAAAATGAAAAAAAATAAAGATTTCGAAATTCTTTCACTGAATTTGTTTATTTACAAATATTGAGTGTATAATTTAAAAAAATATCGTTTGAATTGGATTGCTAATATCATTTTGAATTTAAAAGTAAAATGTATTAAAGATAATTTAACGATTCTTTTTAAAAATATCATATGTACAAATACTTTTTATACACCAATTTCCTTATTTCGTACTTAATTTCATTATTCTAATTCATTGTATGTAAAATTACAAATATTTTTATTCGTCGATAAGAAAAATTGTAAAAATAGTTTTCTTTTCTTATTCCTATTATAGGAAAAAACTATTAGATTAAAATTTAAATTAACACAGTTTCTCTCTTTTCGTACCGGACGTGTCTGGTCAAAAATTTGTCAATTAATTATTTATTATTTAAATTATTTAATTAGATTTAGAAATTTAGTGGATTTGTGTGTGCGATTCCGCCTTTCTCACAAACATTCTTCGAGATTTTTCCTAATTTATTAAAAACATCCAAATGCTTGCCACTGTTGATGATTTTTAAATTGTAAGCAACTCGACTCGATGCCTAAAATTTCACAGAAAAAAAGAAAGAACGTGATTAAAAAGTTTTAAAATAATTGTTAGAAAAAAAAACAATTAAATTCATTTTCTAATTGAAAAAAAAATTCTCACCTCTGTACACCAAGTTTGGGTCATTAAAATTTCATGTTGAGCGCTCGGTAAATTTTTACGTGCTGACATACTTGCTCGACTTAATACCACTGACATCGTGTAAGTATCAATGGCTGCTTGGGCTATTCTATTCAAAATAAATTGTTCGTCAACTATTCCCTTTCCGTACTTGATAAGAGATGATTCTATCGTTTGACCAAACGATTCTATACTCTGAAATTGTAAAAATAAATTATAAATATGATTAAAATAAAATTTTTATGAAATATTTAAATTATACGAGATACCTTTGCACAAAGTCCGGCACTGTCGGATAAACTCGGATGAACCAAATGAGTGAAATTTGGTAAACTACTGAGACCCACAGCTCTCGTTGCTCTTTTCGCAGCTTCTTCGAAAATTAAACCTAAATTCGCAGTAGGATTTTTAAACGCTTTCTGAAGCTCCTTCAAATGACCACCTGCATACTGAATACCAGTTAAAGCGATAAAAAGACGAAGAATATCATTAGTGCCTTCAAAAATTCTAAATATACGCAAATCTCTCATTAATCGTTCTAATCCGGCTGATTTCATGTAGCCCATTCCACCGAGAATTTGAATTGCTTCATCGCAAACCCACCAGGCAGCGTCCGATGCAAATACCTAAAAAAATTGTAATATGTATAATGAAAATTAAATATCAAATAATATATTAAATCTATCAATATCAGTAATAACTGAAAAAAACTATGATTCGAAATTTTTCAAATATTTACTTTCGACACGGCAGCTTCTAGATGATAATCCTGACTTCCCTGGTCCATATTTCCCGAAATCATATAAGCAAGAGATTGCGTAACATATTGTAAAATTGACATTCTCGCTAGTTTTTCCTGAATCGCTCCGTAATTATCGATTGTCTTGCCGAATTGAACACGTTGTGTCGCGTGTTCCACGGCTTTTTTTATGCAAACCATTTGCGTTCCCGATAAACAAGCAGCCATTCCGAATCTCCCATTATTCAACACATTCATAGCAACCTGCAAAAAATTACAAAAATTAGTAGACATTTTTTATTGAATAAAAGAAAAAAATTTTTGTCAATAATTCACAAAATGGAACCCACTTTAAAACCTTCGCCTTCCTTCACCAAGACATTTTCCACGGGAATTTTGACATCATCGAAGAAAATTTCTGTCGTGTTGCTACATTTTATTCCCATTTTATCTTCCGGTGGTCCAGAGGTCACACCACCAAAACCACGTTCTACTATAAAAGCGGTAACTTTCTCCTTCTCTTCGCCACTAACTGGATCTTTCATTGGTGTCTTGGCAAAAACGGTCATAATATTCGCTAGACCTCCGTTTGAAATCCAAATTTTGCTTCCATTGAGAATATAATGCTTTCCGTCGATTGATTTCACAGCTCGAGATTTAATAGCACCGGCATCAGAACCACAACTTGGTTCAGTGAGACAAAAAGCTGCAAAATCTCCACTACAAACTCTTGGTAGATATTTGGCCTTTTGCTCTGGTGTTCCATAAAGAAGAATTGCCTAAAAGATAGTAAATTATCAATGTAAATTGGTGTATACAAAATAATTTCAAATTTTCGTAATTAATTAAATTATTCAATTAACCTTAAAACCTATACTTTGATGAGATCCCAATGTAATTCCAACTCCAAGATCGTGTTGTCCAACGATTTCAACGCAACGGCAATATTGAGTATTACTTAAGGCAAGTCCATTAAATTCTTGTGGCACCTGAAGACCAAAAGCTCCAATTTCCCAGAGAGCTTTCATTGTTTTTTCATCGATCGATGAATTATTATCATTTGCGACAGGATCGTTGACCTCCTAAAAAAATTCAAACCAAAATTATAGAATTCTTAACATTCCACAAAAAAAAAAATAAAAAACTGAAAATTACCTCGAAAAACTTTTCAACTGGATCGATAAACATTTTTAAAGTTTCAACTTGATCTTCAGTCAAGGGTTCCGGATAGGGAAATACTTGCGATGTTTGTAATTGACCTCGAAATAAATTCATCGTGAAGGATTGAGATTCTTTTTTGGCCGCCTCTGCCTTGTCGCTTTTCACAGCCTTTGGCACTGATTGCGTTGCAAGACATCTGTTTAATTTAAAATTCCATTATTATTACATTTTCCATTTTTTCTCTCAGCAATAATTTCATAGTTTAATTGAAAAAGAAGAAAAATTCCAAACGAAATTCAATTAATAACAATTCTTAAATTTTCATAAATTAAAAAAAATTTCTCTTTTAAATTACTAATAAAACTTTCATCTATTTGAAATTAACAACTTTGATTTTTATCATTGATTAATGAAAAAAGAATAAAAATAGACTTTCTGTTGTGTTGATAAAGCAATAAGATTAGAAAACTAGAGAAAAATTATCGAAATACATAAAGAGGTCAAAGTCCATAGATATTTTAATACGTTTGCAAAAAAGAAAAAATTGCAAACAAATTGTAGAAATTATTATTTCAAAACGATTTTGTATTGAAAAATAATTGAGAGAATAGAGTACACGATTATTTAAAGAAAAACGAGGTTACAAAAATTAAGAAATATATTCTTAAAGGACATATTAATTTGTATCAAACAAAAAAGAAATCTGACAAGTCATTATAAAAAGTGGTAGACAATTGAGAAACAATTGATTATTAAAATCATGTCAATCTCAAATATTGTTGACAATGTTAAATGGATTTTTGTCATTTAAATAGCAAAAATATATTAATTTAACAACAGGTAAAGAATAAAAGACTATAAAAGCAACAAGTCTGTTAGGAGTAAGCAGATTTGATGAATTATTAGAAATCTTACCTTACAGATCCGTTAATTAAAAATTTGTTAAGATTTTTAGATGCGGACGTAAGTACGCTTGAAACACGAATCATGATTGCTGTCACAAGAATTAAAATTAGGTAACAAAATTAAAAAAATGTGGAGATAACAAAGTTGATGTTTTGTTACAGATGACAGATACACACTGACTGACTCACACAAAGTACTATTAAAAGGTCAAGTATAAACGTCACCTACTACTACTAATGCATTTATAACTTTAAAAATGTGAAAGGGCCGTAACTATAAATTTTAAAAGGACGTAAAAATCAACAAGTCTTGTATCTATATTTCTTAAAAATTACATCAATCAAAAAATTTTGAAAACTGAAGCATGTATTGTGCTTTTTTATATGAATTATTAAAATTTTAATTGTTATCTTCTTAGTAAATGAAAGAGTTAATAATTATTTTTGGAACAATGAACTATTTTTCACAGGTACGTATCTGTTCTTTGACTTTGAAGGTGGCGCTGAGAGAAACTTTAAACTGCGGTAAATTCAAATAATTATCAATGAAATTACCAAATTAAACACTATTTTTGAAAGTTTTTTTGCATTTAGGTTATATTTTTTGATAAACAATGTAAAATTAATAGTTTTGATTTTTTATTTATTTATAATTCTATCAATCATGAAAGAAAAGTAACAAGCGCTATGAGTGCTACAATCAGAATTTGAGGTTAGGAATTTAAGATGTCAAAATGTTGACAAGTTTTCATCCGTTTGATTTTCTTACTTGAAAAAAGTGAATATTTGTTTAAATAAGTGAAATGATTACATATTTTTAAGTGAAAATGAAAAGAGTATAATTTTTATGAATTATTATAACAAGAAATATAGTTCATGTGTAATAAAAATCTTTAATTTCAATGTTTTTTTCAAACCGGCATTCTGTTCCTTTGGCGGGAGAAATTTACGTCAAAAACAAATTACAAGAAAATTATTAAAATTAAAGGTAAATAAATAAATAATTTATTAATTAGTTGAAAAATTATTAAAATTTTTGAATAAACAAAAAAATTAGAATAATCTTACAGAAATGTTTAGATTATTGGATTATTTAAAAATGAACAATTTTTAGGTTATGTTTGTGAATTGTTTTTTCTTTTAAACTAATTTGTTATTCTCTTTCAGGTAAATAATTGACATAAAATTTAAACATGGAAACACCTGAAGACTTTCCATTTCCTTTTCCACCTTATCCCATTCAAAATCAATTCATGAAACAACTTTATCAGTGTCTGGAAAACAGTAATTTGGGAATTTTCGAAAGTCCCACTGGAACTGGAAAGTCGCTTTCAATCATTTGCGGTGCAGTTAAATGGCTTTTAGATCACGAATTACATGAAAAAAATATTTTAATAACAAAAATAAAGGAAATAAATGATAAGATAGATGAACTCACGAAGGAATGCGGTGACGATTGGTTTTCTCTGCAAACACAACAATTACGCTTCACAAATGAAAGACAAATTTTACAGGCAAAATTAGATGCCATGACAAAATTTGAAGAAAGAAAAAATAAATTGGAACAACGTTTAAAACAGGAAAAGAAAACAAAGAAGCATTATGTTAAATCGAAAATTCCTGTGAATTCCGAGAAAGAAAATCTCACAACTGATGACAAAGAAAATCCAATTGAAGATGTTAATGATGAAGATTTACTTTTAAATGAAGTGGACCCAGAATCTGATGCATCTGACGAGGATGAATCGGTAGAATTGTATAAAAATTGTAAAATATTCTTTTGCTCGAGAACTCATTCGCAACTTTCGCAATTTGTCGGTGAATTAAAGAGCAGCCCTTATTCTGAAAGTGTTTCTGTTGTTCCTCTTGCTTCAAGGTAAATAATTATAGTTTTTTTTTAGTTTTCAAAGAAACAAAGAAGATTTTTGGTTTATTTTTAAAAAATGTATTAGCATTAGTTTTTCTTTTCAGGCAAAATTATTGTATTAATAAATTCGTGAAGAAACTTCGTAACGTTAATATGATTAATGATCAGTGTCTACAACTCCAAAGGAGAAAAACAACTTCGAAAAAGGAGAAGACTTTGAAAAAGATGAAATCAACAAGTGGTTGTTCATTCAAACCTGGTGATCAGGAATTATTACAGGCGGAAATTTTAACTAATATACAAGATGTCGAGGAAATTGCTCGTAAAGGCGAAGACATAAATACATGTTCTTATTACGCGTCTAGAAAATCTGTTGAAGACGGACAAGTAATTTTAGTTCCGTACAATTCAATTTTACATAAAAACACTCGAGACAGTTCTGGAATTAATTTAAAAAATAATATTTTAATAATTGACGAAGCTCATAATCTTTTAGAAGCAATTGAAAGAATGCACAGTATTACCATCACTGGAAGACATATTTTTCACTGTTACAATCAAGTTTCTCAGTATCAAAAAAGGTAACACTCACAAATTTTTATTCTCTATTTCATTTGATTTTATGTTTTTGCCATTTTGTGTAGATTTCAGGCTCTTTTTTCCCCCAAGAGTGTAATGTACTTAACGCAATTGAGTTTTTGTTTAAAAAAACTCTTGAAAATTTTGGGAGGTAGTTTCAAATCACAACCAAATGACAGTACAAGTAAAGAAGCAATGTCTAAACTTTACACAGTGAGAGATTTTGAAATGACAGCAGAACTTGATACTGTTAATATATTTCATTTATTGGAGTTTATAAAAAATTCGAAACTCATTCATAAATTGCGAGGCTATGCAGATAAGTATGAGAACGGAGTGAAAATAAATACAGTCAGTAAAAAAGAAATGGGAGTGAAGGCTTTTTTGAATAAATTACAAGACAAAGAAGAAGTAGAAGAAACTGATACGAAATTAATTGAAAAAGAGGGGGAGGAGTTCAATAGTAGTCCTTTAATATTTGTCAACAGTTTTTTGGAATATTTACTATCAAAAAATGCCGATGGACGAGTATTTGTTATTCCTGGCGTGACGGTCGGTCAAGGAACATTGAAATTTCTTCTTCTTAATCCCGCTGCTCATTTTCATGATATTGGTAAGTTACAAAATATTCTTCATAATTACTAAGAAGAATTTGTTGTCTTCTAATTTAGAATTAAAAAAAAAAATGTTTTATTTACAGTGCAAGAAGCAAGAGCCGTAGTCTTGGCTGGAGGCACAATGGAACCTATGTCAGAATTTAAGGAACAATTATTTATCAGCGCTGGTGCGAATCCAGAGAGAATAATGACTTTTTCATGTGATCATGTTATTCCAAAGGAAAATATTCTTACAAATGTTGTTACTAAAGGACCCAGTGGAATTGAATTTGAATTTAATTATCAAAATCGAGGAAATGATAAAATGGTAAATTCTTTATATCATTTTGTAAAAAAAATTAATCCATCAGGATGATTATAATAATACATTAACAAATTAATTTTTTACTAATTTAGTTTATGAAAAATTAATTTAAAAAAAAAAAAAAAACTAATTTGCAATTTTAATTAAAATTTTTTAAAAATTGATATTTTTCAGATGAGTGAATTGGGTCGCACTTTGCAAAATATTTGCAATATTGTTCCAGCTGGAATTGTTGTATTTCTACCGTCTTACAGTTACGAAGAATTGTTGTACAAATATTTGGAGAGTTCTGGTATTTTGGCAAAACTTCGTGGTAAAAAGTGCGTTTTTCGAGAACCAAAACTAACGTCACAGGTGAATCAAGTTTTGGAAAAGTATGCACAGGCTGTGAAAAATCCCGTAAAACCACAAAATGGCTCGTTATTATTCAGCGTTGTTGGTGAGTTATTTTTCTTCAAATTTTGTATTTGTTGAAATATTTACTAAAAAATGATTTATCGATTACAATAGAAAATTTTTCTAAAATTTTGAAATATCTATTTTTACATTCTCTTTTAATTATTAATTTCAGGTGGTAAATTAAGTGAGGGTTTGAATTTTTCTGATGATCTGGGAAGATGTATCATTGTTGTTGGAATGCCTTATCCTAATATTAAATCGCCCGAACTTCAAGAAAAGATGAAGTATCTAAATGAAAATGTGGTAAGCTTTTCTAAAAATTCAATTTAGTAATTTATTTTCCTATTACTTTAATTCCATTTATTTAACATTCATTATATATTAATTTATTTTGTTGTATTTAATTAACTTTCTATTTTATTTGATTAATTTTTCGTGTTTATTTGAAATTGTCTTTATTCAAATCTTACTTTAATTTCAATTCAATATTACGGAAAAATTCTCAGAAACCGGGAGCTGGAAATATTTTTTACGAAAATTCGTGCATGAAAGCTGTTAATCAATGCATTGGCCGCGCTGTTAGGCACAGTAGAGATTATTCAACTGTTATTTTATTGGATAAACGTTATTCAAATAAAATTAGCGCACTTCCCGGCTGGATTCAACGCACAGTGGCAATTAATACATCCTTTGGATCCGTTATTGGAAGCATGGCCAAGTTTTTTGCCGAGAAAAAAGCAGCCAATCAATCCAAGTAATTTCGAGCAATTGAATTGCCTTTATTTCATCAAGTAAAAAATAAAACATTTCAGTATCTAATAAAAAAAAATTTACAAAAATTCTACAAAAGAATTATTGAGCCAGTAATTACAATATAAATAGTAATTTTTTCTAATTGAATTATTAATTTCCATTCTTTGAATTTTTATTGTTGAATTTTTAATTTTTTTGACTTTTAATTAATTTTTTCATAAATTAAAAGTTTTTTGATTAAAAAAATTGATGTTACGAATAATATAATAATTATAATGGCTTTCACTTGGAAAAATTTATTTAAAGTATTTATTATTACTATGCGACGTGTGTCGTGAATAGTTTTTGTATTTAGAGTGCAAATACGTAAATTAAATATGGAGAAATTTCACGTAACTGAGTGAGAGTACTGCTTAGCCTTTTTTTTATTCCAAGGTCGAATGCCGAAGAAATGGAATATAATTATTTTCCCCTCTTTTTAGATAAAAAAAAGTCGTTTTCTACTTTTTGTAGATTATTACCTCAGGTAGAAACAAAAAAAAGATTTCAAAATAATTGTTTTTATATTTTTAAAGAAAAGAAAGAAGACCGCATAAGAAGATTACAGACAGATCTTCCATGACCTAGAGAGGAACAATCATGTGAAAGTGTTTCGCTTTCGTTCGCCATCTCGTAAAAGTTTATTAAACTTATTTATATCGTAAACTACCGATTAATTGTCATTATCGTAAAATACTTTGTAATTTATTATTTTCTATTTATTTATTTATTTCGACTAAAAGTTTAACTTTCCTTTTAAAAAAATGTTGAAAAAAATTTATTTAATATCCAAATTTTTGTTTTAAATTCAACAATTTCTTTATTTATACTAAAAAGGAAGTTTTTCATAATTTTTGATATTTTTTTTTAAATTTAATTCTTCAAAATCGAATTCTTTTTCGGAACGAATTTATAAAATTTCAAATATTTTCTACTAATTTACTGAGCGTTTTCAGCCTAACTTTGGAAGATATAAAATGGAATTAATTCATCTTGAATTTGAAGCTTTCTTGCGTGAAATTGGAAATAAATTTTAAGTATTATGGCGAGTCAAAAAAGGGAAAGTAAGCTGCGCGGAGAAGAAAAAAGTGGTACAGGTAAAAGTAAAATATATATATAAAGAAATAAATACAATTTATTATTTCTTTAATTGAATTTCTCTGTTTTTAGGTACGATAACTAGCGACTTGTGAAAATAATTAATTCAGGCCATGAGAGACACTTTTTTCCCATTTACATGAAGGAGTAGGAGGAGAATGATTTTTTCTTCAATGGGAAATTAATTATGAGACCTGGTCCAGCAGGTGAGAGTGAGGAGAAGACATGACAAGGAAGAGAGTGTCTTGGATGCTGGTGTTTCAAGTCCTCATCAGTAGTCAACCGCATCTCGCGGTGCTCTATTCACATGGCCCATAAAGAAATCAAAAATTTCACCGGCTCACAATTCATCTCGATATAAAACAGTACAAAATTCCGCGGGAAAAATCGAGAAATTTTTATCAGGTGACAAAAGTGAATGTTTTGAAAAATAAAATCATGTGCCTGTGATGAAGAAAAAGGAATAATTCGAAACAAAAAGTTTTTCCAAAAGAAATCGAAAGTCAATGGATTTAAATACTTCCTAGAAGAAATTGTCGCTGTAGAAAAATTTTCAATTTGGTGAGTCTTTACTTTTGGTTTTGTTTTTATTTATTCATTTCATTTAAAATTAGAAAAAGTAATCAAATTTTCTAATTCACGGACAACGAATCTAAAAATGGATTTAGTAAATATTAAGAGAATTTAGAGGTTCTTTTTTTAAATTATTATTATTTATTATATAATTTTGAAATTCATTTTGTCATATCCAAAAGATTCATTTTATGATTCTTTGTTTAAAAAAAATATAAAAAATCCAATTTAAAAGCAAATAAAAGTTTGTAAAAAATATTAGATTTCGTAAAATTTAATTTGTCTAAAATGGCACGTATTCGAAATCATTGTTATGAAATGTGTACTTTGTTTAAAAATTTCTTTGGTAACGTAATAGGTAACAGAGTAATAAAAGGTAATCTATTAGAAAAAAAAGTAATTTTGTCTTTTGAAATATTAAAAAAAAGCGAAATGAAATGAAAAAAAATTTGACAGTAATTGACGGTGTGATTATGATAATATTTTGATACCTTTAAGAGATTGATGACCAGAGCGACATTGAAAGTGTTAATTTATGGAGAAATTTGAAGTGTTAATTTATGCAAAAAAAAAGGATATTTTATTATGAAAGTGATATTAAATTTTAATAAATGAATAACGCTTGAATTGCCGCGTAAATGTGCCCTTGATGTTTCTCAATGTTAAGGTCTTTATCCTTTCTCCTTCACAGACATGACTGCATTGTTGAGAAATGAACAGTTTGCTTTTTATGAAGTTTTCCTTTTCATTGACTCGGAGACTATCATTGAATCTAGAGTGCCTTGTTGAAAGAAAGTGTTGCGTCCCAATAATTAATCAATTGTTCATCGATAGAAAGCAGAATTAATAAAAGATTCTTTGTCACGAAAAATTCGATTCATTTTTTGATTTTTCGTGTTAAATTAAAACAATCACTTTCAATTGTTTGTTATTTAATTTCTCTGTTCGTTAATTTGTTATTACTTATTGGAATAATTCTAATATGAAAAAAACGCAAATTTTCTTTTTTAATTAACAATTTTACTTTACGGGTCTTTGTTTAAAATAAATAATTTAATTTTCATTTTTATTTTGTTTTTTGGAATTTTATTGACTGTGAAGGTTATTTTATTATTGTCGTTAATAAATTAAATTGAAATATTCAAAATTTTTTAGGAAAAATGAATTCAAATGGAACTGAAAACTAATTAAAAATTTTATATTATACAAAATATTTAAACTGAAATATTTTCACTTTCTTTGCGGCTTTTTAAATGGTCATCAAATCTCGAGAATATCTTTTCAACTTTTGAATATTAATTAGTGAAATTATTGTCGTTATTTAACAATCGTGTTTAATATTATTACTTTTAAAAATAATAGGTAAACCTAAATGTAAATAAAATAAATAATTCGCTCTTCATTTTCACGAATTTTAAATTATCTTTGCTATTTTTTCTTCATTAATCATATAATTAATAATTTAATAAATTTTTCTATTAAAAAATTTGATTATCTTTTTAAAAAATTATCTTATCTTAAATTATCATATTAAATTTTCTTATTTTAAAAAATTTGATTATCTTTTACTAAAAAAATTCATTCATTCAATAAAAAATTTTTTCCATTGAAAGATTTTACTATTTTTTACTATAAAAATTATTTTCGAAAAATTATAAAATTTTGTATTCAAAAACTTTGTTTCTTTATAAAAAAAACTCTCGTTTTTCTATTCAAAACTTCCTTTTAATTTATAAAAAGAAAATGTTTTATTTTTTAATTTTTAAACTCGAGTGTAAAAAAAAGAATTGAAAGGAAAGTTAAGAATATGAAAACTGGAGTGAAATTTGATGATTCGTAGGTCCTCGTGATGTATAATTTAATATAAATTAAAATCTGAGAGAGATAATTCTGTGTTTTTTTTAAATTATGAAAACAAAGACTTTTTGAATAGACATATAGTGTCATTGTCGAAAGTTTTTGCGGTGAACTTTCACTAAAACCTAAAACTATAATACTGAGGTTCTCCATATAGATCAGAATTGGTTACTTATAGCAACACTGTGCGTTCCACTTGTTTCAGTGGCCTGGTTCCGTGTCCTAGTTTTTCGCTGGAGTGTACACAACCATCTTCTTCAGTGTCATTTCTTCAGAGTTTGTAAAATTCAAGACCCCCGACAGTACACTGAACTCCAAATGAATTTTTCTCTTCAAATTTGATTAATCGATAACAAAGAGGAACACATTATATCAAAATGAGGGAAAAGAGATGTTTTTTTTACGTATCATTTAAACTTTTAACATCTCGGGAAATTTAAAAGAGAAACAAAAAAATGAAAGTTGGATCTTAATTTAAGATAATAATTTCTTAAATTTAAACGCGTAAAGAGAGAAAGAGAGAGATGAAAATTTATCTTTTTTATTAAAAACAAAATTTTTTAAAATTAATTTCTCTAATTTATTTGATAAATATTTTTAAACTTTTATTTTCAATTTTTCAAAAAAATATTTAAAGTATTTTGTTTTAATTCTAAACTGGAAAAAGGTTTTACTTTATTTATTAATTTTTTTGTAAAATGTTTTATTTTTATTATGAAGATTATTATTCGTAGTGGAAAAATTAACGCCATGATCATTCCAAGGATTCGTTTATTATTATTCTTAAAATTCGAGATAGATGAAAATTTAGTAATTATGTAAATGATACCTGAAGTCATTGAATACCGTTAGTTAATTACTTTTACAAAAAACGATATGGCCGTTTCGCTCATGCCATTCATATTCCTTTTAATCGTGACTCCACCTTCGTTGGCAAAGCAAAGGAGAAACGACAAATTCTTATCCAATTTCGGTGAGTTAATTAATTCTTCAAAGAAATATAATTTTGTCCCTATAATTTAATAAGAATACTGTTAATTTAGTAATTCAGTAATTTATTTAGTTTAACTAATGAAATAAAATTGAAAATAGCATTTAAATATTCTCTCTTTTTAGAATCTGTGGATAATCCAGATGTCGAAGGAAATAAAATTGGAAATCATCATGAATCACGATTTTTCGATCAACTTGGACGTGAGTTTAATTTTAATTTCTCGCTCTAGTTCATTATTATTTTTTTTTTATTAGTAATTAATTAGATAAAAAATCATTTAAATCTACATTTATGGAAAAAAAATGTCGACTATAAAAAGCAAGAGAAAATCTAAACATTTTTTTCTATTTTGAAATTTAATGCCAGGAATGAAAGGTGAAAATATTCTCTGATTTGACTTAAGAAAAGAAACTACATTAATATTCGGTAAACGTGTAAATATAAAGTCATGTGTCTTTCAGGAAACAATACCAGGACTTTCACTATCTTTAAAATCAAATATAACGTGCTAATTGTCCCCGCGAGCAAGATCAGATATAATACGCAACTTTAAATATCTTTGTCATATTTAAGCAACAGATAATAGGCTTTTGTTTTTCTAATTTAAAGCTAAAGTACTGCCACTTAACAAATTTCGAAATTACAACTATTTGTCAGAATTTCATTTTTTCTTTTCTTTTTTTGAATTTTTACTAGGTCTGATTTGCTTTGTTTTTTTGAATTTCCGTTATCGGTAAATATTACCTTTTCATTGTTATTTCTTATTTTTTCCTACTTTTCCTTTTATATTACAACTTTTTCTCTATTTTTTTTTAAACTTTCATGTAACGTAAAAATTATATTAGAAATCAAGAAAGGAAAAACTGATAATTAATAAAAAAAAATATGCTTAATGAGAATTATTAAATGAAAAGATAATTAAATAATTAAAAATAATAATAACTAGGCAAATAAAAGAAGAATTAATGAGAACTACGAATAGAAAGAATTAGTGAAAAGAAAGGAAATACAATTTTTGTTTTGATATCTGAAACAAAAATATTTGAGCTAATTAAATTTTGGAAAGATGGAAAGGAGACAAACTTTTACCTTTGAAGAATGAATTACTTTGTAATTGACGTTACGCTGGATGCTCAGTTTAAAAATAAGGACGAGCAAGTATTTTAGGAGATTTTAAAGTAGTTTTCTTAAATCATTTATTTCATTAAAAAAAAAAAAGACGAAAATTGAGAAAAGGGAAGGCATTGACTTTTATGTGTGCGGAAGAGATTACGGAATTACCAAGCACATGGACAATGTTGTTCTTTATTTGAAAGAGAAAGGCCCATACATCCTTCTTGCTTGCGACAAAAGAGTTTCTTTTGAACCCGGACAAATGCATCCAACCGGAAACTCATGTCCAGTCTCATTACTTATTTAATTTATTATTATTTTTTTCTTTTTTCTTTTTCAAATTCCATAAAATATGGGACAAAAAATTTGCATCTTTTTCATATTTAAAAACTATTATATATATTAAAATATTTATTAAAATTACAAATTTTTTTTAGTATTTTTCAATACGTTAAATATTTTTTTCAGTTTATTTTAATTTATATAATCGTTGTAAATATTATAGTAGAATTTCGAATTAGGTCGGAAGTAATAATTTTTTTTAATGAGAATAGATTGTATTCGTTGTCTATCTAAACGATATTTTATAGTGTTTTCTTTTTTGAAGGAACAATTTTATTCGCCAATTTATTATTATTGACCACTTTACAATTTTTTTTTTTTTTTTACTTAAAATCACTCGATTTTATCGAATTTTATGGAACATAATATAATGAATCAATAAGGTTGAAGATTTTTTGTTAATCAAATAATGAGGTTTATTAAAGAATGCGAAAGAAATCAGTCTTTATAAAATTTCCAAATACATATATAATTCGAAGTCGCATTTCATAGACGGAGGAAAGAACTTTTCGAAAATATTTTTTCAAAAGATACTCGCCAACTTAGTTTGAAGTTCAAATTTGAAAAAATTGTACTTTTTGAAGTAATTAACATAATTTCTGATTAATTAATTTTTCTAGGAATTAATAAGACCGAGAAGAATGAAATTGTTTTTTAAATCATTGGGGAATGAGAGAAAAACGATAAGGATGAAATTTAGACAAAAATTGACAATTATTTCAAAAAGAAGTGATATATTTAGAATTAATTGCAAACGCTGGAGACTTTTATGGAATGTTATTTATGAAAATTGCAACTCCTAGACGTTGGATGGAAAGGTACCAGGACTTGAATGGTGTTGGACACATTTCCAATTGGAGAGGGGTACAAAATGTGAGGAAGACACCTCTCGGGAAAGCTGATGTCGGTGAAAGCAGCCAAGGCTCCGATCAAGTCCCCAGATATTGACTTAAGTCAGTCCACGTGCAGGTCGCGTTCTTTACACGTTTCCATTGTGATATCGTGGGTGTTACATGACTTTTCACTCACTCAATAATTATAAACAACAAAAAAATACATCAACCAAATTTCAATATTTTGACGGATATTAACATAAAATTAACATGCTCAACTCGCCAGCAAATGCCCACTTCTTTCTTCGAGCATTGAAAGCGACCTACGACAACAATTTCTAAACTCCTTAGAAAGCATAGAAAAGTTTTTCTTCTCTCCCAAAAAAAAAATTATCACCAAATTTCAAAAAATGCAGTTTCAAATCATACAAATTTATCCCAAAATCGAAAAGTAAGTTCAAAAAATTTCGATTTTACCATCCAGGATTAGTGAACAAAAAGGGAAAAAATTTACAATATGGAAAAATAAAAAATGAAGCAGAAAATTCAATCGAAACATTGTTTCTAAATTTGTATTTTGTGGAAAATGTTTTTGTTCGTGAAAATAATTTGAGAGAACAAAGAAGTATTTTTTTGTAAATTTACAATTGGATCGTAAAATGAAAAGCCAGAATAAGTCGAATCATAAATTGTGGCAATGAAAGAAATTAAAGATTGATAAAAAAAACACACACAAATAGATCATGCAGCTGAGGATATCGTGGACTTTTCGGTACTTGCTGCTGATAACGGCCCTAAATGGAATAAATGGAAGCCGTGATATCAAGGAAATGTCGAATTATAAATCCCCAAGTATTTCCAGTTTATCTCAAAGTCTCTCGAAATTTGAGAAACCTATTGCCCATCAATTGGCGGGTCAACGAGCTTTCAACAATGATTATGAATTCAGTAATCGAAGGATTGACGGCGAAAGCAATCGTATTAAAGATCAATTATTCAATGATCTGATAAATTCGAGGGACAAGTTCGTTCGTCAAAATCGAGCCATCGAGAGCACTATACAAAATGTAATCGATCGAGATTTCATTAGGGGAATTGCCAAGGATTATTCAAATTCAAATAGTGAATTTTTTGTCTCAAATTATCCGGGGATAATTGATGAACACAATAATAATAATAATAATAATAATAACAATAATAATAGGGACTATTTGGATGATGTGAGTGATGACGAGAGTGTAAAGTTTGAGAAATTTTTAAATGATCTTAGTAAAAAGCGAACTAATGGAGAATTGGATGATTTGAATTTGGAAACGGGGAGGAGGCAAGGAAGGCGTAGAAAACTCAATAGTCAGGAGCAGGGAATTCTTCTCGTTGAGGCTCTCAGGAAGAAACGAAATTTTACCTATGTTAACGATCATCGTGGTCACGGAGCTGACATTCAGAGCGGAATTATGGATATGCTTGGCAAAAGTATGTTGCGACATATTATATGGAGAATTTTTCTTTTTCCACAATAGTATTTTAGCGCTTGCAAAATTTTCGATTTTCCGCAGTCGACAAATTTTTTTTAAAGTGAAAAAGTAATATTGAACTAAATTTTCACACTGAAGGATTTTTATTTAATCGAATTTTCGTTCAATTGAATTAATATTGACTAATTTTTCCTTCACAGAATTTTTATCTATGTAAACGAATTTTCATTCAATTGAATTTATATTTAACAAAATTTTCATTACACAATATCTAATCAAATTTTTGTTCAGTCGAATATTGACTAGAAATTTTTTTACTTAATAATTAATATAATTCTGAGAATTTTCTTTTGGTAATTTCAGATTCGGTTAAATAAAAATCCATCGCTGGGAAAATTCGTCCTTATAAATTTTAATTCAAAAATAGAGTAAATTGGCAAATTTTTGCAATCGGGAAAAATCTTAAAAATGAGAAGGGAAAAAATGGTAAATAAATTCATCAGTTGGGATTTAATTTTTCAACGGAAAAAAACAAATTTTTTGAGTATTTTGGAGAAACGGAGCGGAAGTGAATTTCTATTTTTTTGCGCGTGTTGTCAAGTTTAGATAAACTGGTATAGTCATTGTAATTAAAAATTAAACTGATAAGAAATATATGGGCAAGCTATACTGATTCTTGGAAACTTTCACGTTCATTCGCGAGTGGAGTCCTAAATTTCACTTACAAAACTGTGATTCGGAACGAAAGTGGTTGGCCGATCGTTTACCTTGAGAAACAGAGCAAGCGATCCTTTACGAGCGAGGCAGCTGTGACGAATGACATCTCTCTCTCTCTCGATGGGACATAAACCCGACCTGGCATTAAATTTTCCCAACCTTTTTTTTTTATTTAGTTCCAATTCGAGTTTCTTCAACTGATTTTCTCTAAATATTTACAAATTTTGTTTCAATTTGGAAAAAAAAAATTATAAATCCTCACCAATAATTTTTAATTAAGAATTTATTGAAGGACATGTAATTTACGTGGATATAATTTTCTTTCCCAAGGTTTTAGCAACAGACACATAAGAATTATTTCATTTGGTTTGAAATAGAATTTTTGTGACGATTAGATGATAATGACTCTATTGTTTGGTTTCAGTGATTCCTCAGACGTGTAAATACAAGGGCGCAAAATTTGAATGTGGCCTTAGTATAAGTTGTGTTCTTGGCGGTGGTCGTCCTGTTGATCTTTGTTCCGGAGGAATGATTTGGAGTTGTTGCGTCGACGATGACGACATTCCCGAGAAGGTGACAACAAAGCCTACTGTTGGACTTCTTCAAAATGCCAGTGAGTATTTTTCCAAAATATTCCACAATTTTTTTTGTTTGGAAAATTGAAAAAAAATGCGCGAATAATTGGTCGAATTTGATTTTTAAAAAAATAATAAATTGTTTTCTGTAATAATACTGTTTATCGTGGAATTTAGCATTCTCGTTAAATTTGGCGAATCAACGTCCATACCTAGATGATGAAGTTGATATATACAATAATGCAATGCATCAGAAACCAGGATACACACACAATTCTCATCGACCTTCGTACGTTTACACACATTCCACATATAAACCATCGTCAAGCAATAAACCATCGTATTCGCCATGGAGTCAAAATCGCCCCAGTGCATCTGGCCATGATCCTTTCGTTAATCGACCTGAAGCTGCAATTGGTACTGGGGATTTCGACAATTATCTACCAACAACTACTGATATTTATAATCCAGTCGAGGATTATTCCAATTCAATGGATTCGTTTAGATATCGTGGTAATAGAGATCGCAATTTTTTTCCTAAGGAAATCCATTTTGCACAAAATTGCTTATCGCAAATCTTCATTTTTTCCTTATTCTTATTTTTGACTTTATCGTCTATCTTCATTTTATTTTTGCAATTTTTTTTTTTTTAATTTTATTTTCGAGTAGCGTTTGAAAAAAAATTCTCGACTTTCTCAAAATGGTTGCAGGAAAAAAAAATTCTGAAGTGCACTTTTTAAAAACTCTCGGTCTTCTTTTCTCGCATGAAGAGAAAGAATTGCGAAAATATATGGCACTTGCTCAAATTTCTTATCTTCGTTCTCTGCCTATTGAATCTTTAAGCAACTGGAAACGCCTCTTATCTATCTTCACCTTTTTTTTTCTTTTCAAAAAAAACCTTCTACAAAAATGTTCAAAGGAAGACGAATATTTTTTCAATTTGAAAATATTTTCCAGAGACAGAAATATTTTTATCAAAAGAGACATACGACAAATGAACGATTTTTTCCTTTAATTCTACTCTGAAATCAGGACGAATAATGAAAGAAGAAAAAGAATTGCACAACTATTTTTGTGGTTATTGTGAAGCACTTTACTGGTATCGTCGATGTGAAAGAACATTTTATTTGTTTGTCATTTTTTGTGTTTGTTTTTATTATTTTTTATTTATTTGACTAATATTTTGTGTGTTTTTTTTCATAGGTTGTGGAGAACTTTACACGAGAAGTAACAGAATTGTCGGAGGTCATAGTTCTAGTTTTGGCAGTCATCCGTGGCAGGTGAGATTTTTATACGAGGGATCAATTTCTCTATTCGAAAATAGAATCGCTCCGTTTTCTTTCGTCATAAATTTCACGGTTACTTTCACACATGTCGAGAACTTTTCCTTTCTTTTTCATTATTATTTATGTATCCTTTTTTTAATATATACCTTTTGTGAGGATCTTTTCAATATTCACCTGCTCCAAAGTGTTGCATTATTTTCCTTAATTAAAATTTTTTTATTTTTTAGTAAATTCTCTCTAATTCCTTTACTTTTGTTATGTATTCGCGAATGGTACTTTCATTTTTGAATTTAATTAAAAATTGTGAATTCATTTTTTCAGGCCGCTATCATTAAATCAGGATTCCTGTCGAAAAAGCTCTCGTGCGGAGGAGCTTTACTCAACAATCGGTGGATTGTAACTGCTGCTCATTGTGTTGCCACGTTAGTATTTCTCCTACTTGTTAAAAAAATTCTAATCTTGCATATTTGCCATTAATTTAAAAAATTAATTTATTGCAAATTATCTTCGAGTTTGGAAATTGAATATGAAAATTATTTCTGTTGAATTTTTTTTATTAAATTCGATTCATTGCTTAATTTTCTTTCCTGCAGTATATTTTTTTTAATTGAAAAATAAAAAGAATTCAATTAATCAATTTAATGAAAAATCAATATTAAAAGAGAAAATAATTGGTGAATTTTTGTTGGAATATCTATAATAAAAATTAGAGACAGAGTTGTAAAATTGTAATTGAAATTGACTGGTGTATCTGGAACAAAGTTGAATACAGAGATTGCGTGCAATAGGTCTCCGAACAGCAACTTAAAAGTCAGACTTGGAGAATGGGACGTCAGGGACGCCTCGGAACGATTACTTCACGAGGAGTTTAACATTGAGCGAAAAGAGGTAAGAGAAAACAAGCAAAACTAAAGGAAAATTATATTACGTGGAAGTTATTCAACATCAAGAAATGCCGTTTCTTTTTCCTGATGGTTCTAATCATGCTTTTCATTTGTATCCTCAATTCAAGTGCTCATTTTATTTGTATTTATTTTGCATTTAATGTTAAATTTATAAATTTTAATATTATTTATAAACAATAAATTAAATATAATATAAAAAAATTAAAATCATTATAAATTAAAACTTACGATCAAATATTGGATTAATTATTTTTTTTTTATCTTTTTATCTATTTCTTCTATTGGATTAATTTAATTAATTATGATAGTAAAATTTTGAAAAAAATTAATTATCGAAGGGAATTTAATTTAGTTTTACTTTTCCAGGTACATCCGCAATATTCGCCATCGGATTTTAAAAATGACGTGGCTCTTATCAAATTATCGAGGACTGTCTCTTTTAAGCAACATATCGTCCCGGTTTGTTTGCCAGCAAGAAATTTGAAACTCTCGGGACGATCGGCCACGGTTGCTGGTTGGGGACGAACACGACATGGTCAAGTTTCAGCGCCTACGGTACTACAGGAAGTCGAAGTCGAGGTAATGTAATTATTAGAAATAAAGAAAGTCTCGTGGAAAACTAGCAAAATTACTTTTTTAAATTTCAGATCACAATTGTGTGCGTTAAAGAAAAGTAGGCGAAACATAATTTTAATTTTTCTTCCACTTTATCTCAGATGAGATTTCAGTTAAAAATTATTATTCATTCTAGAAATTTTCAGAAATAGTTTTAAAATTCTCTAAATTATAATTATAAAATTATCCAAATTTCTTGAATAAGGATCATT
Organism: Leptopilina clavipes; assembly: GCA_001855655.1. Lineage (NCBI taxonomy): Eukaryota > Metazoa > Arthropoda > Insecta > Hymenoptera > Figitidae > Leptopilina > Leptopilina clavipes. The sequence continues at coordinate 84,633 of JUFY01033894.1, forward strand.
TTTTTTACTGTTAAATATTTTAAATTTTAAAATTAGTTACCGAAGAGATTTATTTATTTATTAAACTAATAGATGTAGATAAAAAGGAATTAATTTGGAATTCTTTTCTAATTTGGAAAATTTATTTTTAATTTTTATCCGATTCATTAGTTTTATTATTAAAATTTCTTTTTAAATATTATCAGGTGATACCGAACGAAAGGTGTCAGAGATGGTTTAGAGCCGCTGGAAGAAGAGAAACGATTCACGACGTTTTTTTGTGTGCTGGATACAAAGAAGGCGGAAGAGATTCTTGTCAAGTAATTATTTCACACTTTATGTTTAAAAAATCTTCAGAAATTAGTCATTTTCCTTTATGAATCGTAAACAAAAAAGTTTTTTAAATTGTTTTGCTTTTATGAAAAGGAATCTAAAAAATTTTTACGATTTTTCGTAAATTATCTGTAACAATTATATTATTATTTTTGTTACTGTCGACTAATTTGAAGTAAGTTAAGAACAATATTTTATTTATTTAAAATATAATTTAGTAACTTTTCAAAAAGAAATGTCCATTTAAAAATTTATTTTACTTATTGTTAGTTTAAGAGAATTAAAAATTTATTTCATTTATTGTTAGTTTGAGAGAATAAATAGAAATTAGTTTGGAAATGGCAAATTTTTCATTGGAAGTTATTTTGAAAATTTATAATTAAAAAATTAATCTAATTTAATAGGGAGATTCCGGTGGTCCTTTGACAATGTCCGTGGAAGGAAGACACGTCCTGATTGGTCTAGTTTCATGGGGAATTGGATGTGGACGTGAACATTTGCCTGGTGTTTATACAAATATACAAAAATTCGTACCATGGATAGACAAAGTTATGAGCTAACTGGAAATTTTCATCTGAAAAAGAAATGAACGCGAAAGAAACGATACATGCAAAGCAGGAGCTACTCGAGTTACCAAAGTTTCTTTCCTTATCCAAATCTGACATTTTCAAGGAAATACCTTTTAACATTCCAATTTTCTTGAAGAAAGAAAAGTGATACGTAAGTCGGATGAAAAAAGTTTAATTTTACCTTCTTAAAGCGAATTTTTATGACCGAAGTCCTTATAAAAAGAAAAAGAACGATCGAAAAAATTAAACTCAAAGAAATACAAAATTCAAAATCAATTATCAAATTCGATAATTTAATTTTTTTTAACCGAATTAATTTATTAATTTATTGGTCTTTCTTTTAGAAACGAATGACAATGGAAAAATTAGTTTCTTTTTAAAAAAATACTTTTAAACAGATTTTTGTACTTTATTTTTTGGAATAAAAAATAAAGGCGATTTCTATTTAAAAGTAAGATAATTTTTTTTAACTATTTGCTATAAGAAGGCCATTTGAATCTCAATTCTGAAATGAAATCTCAGGTTGTTGCAATTTCGAGAAGATTCTCTTTAAACATCAAAAGTAGAATCTTTATTCAAACACGCCATGATTAAATCTTGTATATTATTTTTATATTCAGATACATTGTGTCTGGCAAATATTTAATAAAAAAAAAAAAAAAAAATAGGGTGCAAAAGACATGATCTAATTACTAACTAGTAAACATCAAATTATTCCCTCTTTTGCTACTATGTCATATAATAATTTTATTACATCTTCTCCCATTTCATTAAATCAATTTTTCTCAATTGATTATCAAAGAAATTTTTTACCAAATCAAATACAATCGGAATTAGTAATTTTAATGAAAATCTTTTTAAATTAGTTAATTAAGAAACGTAAAAAAGTTTTCGTGGATGTTGGAAAAAAATAATAAATTAAATAAAAAACGGATTAAATTGAAAAAGAATCAAAATAAAAAAAAATTTAAATAAAATGTAATTTACTTCAATTTTGAAATTCAGGGAAAATCGGTTTGCGAAAAAGGAAAGTGAAAAATACAAAATCGAAAACAGTATTAATGTAAACGTATTATTTTTATTAATCATCGTAAATTAGGTGTTTTGCGATTCTCAAGAGTCCCTTGATAATTTCTCTAGCTAGCTCGTTACAAATTTATAGACCACTTTACCCGTAAGTGTCTCTACATTATTATACAATATACATATTTTTTTCAGAAAAAGAGCGTCCAGTATGAAACAAACGTAGTAAAGTATCTATTTAACAAGAAAGTTTTTATCTATATTTGTTAAAATTTTTTTCTATATAGGTCATCTCAAAATTTAACAGCACGACAAAAGCAGAAATTCGTTTCTGCTAAAAAAAAAAGAAAATATTCGGAAAAATTTCTAAATAAAAATTTTTTTAATTACTGGGGAAGAAAGAAAGAAAAAAATATTTTTATTCGTTATCACTTGGCGCTTTTTTGAAAAATGTTCGAGGTGACCTTAAATTTATATATATATAGCGTTTTAAATTACTGTGCAAAAAACAGCGTTTTTGAGTTTTCTCGAGGCTATATCTGATGAAAAAAATCTGGTCCTAATGCAATACGCATTTATTCTCTAAAGTTTTTTTTTATAACAAACATTATCATCGTCATTATTTTAATAATTTTTTCACACTAACGAACTCTCGAGAACACTGTAAAGAACACACACTCACTTTTCTGTTTTTTTTTATTCTATACATAGTCTTATATCCTTATTATTTTTTTTCAACTTCCTCACTTTACAGAAACGTAGAAAATTAAATACAATCTGCCATCATAGATAACATTTTTTTTATACATACAACGAATCTACACTTCCGGTCAAATATCTCTTTTATATAAATTTTTTTTCGAGATATTTACTTACAAAGTAAAAGATTCCAATTTTACAATGTCTATTATTGTAAATTAGAAATTTACAGACTTTTTACAGGGTTTAGGCTAAATTTACAAAATAATCGAAAAGCGACTATTTTCTATAATTATATTTACAATTCGTAATTAATAATTTATTTTACTTTTCATACATTATAATTAAAATTACCGATTTTTTGTAGACCTGTTTTTTAAAGTGAAAATAATTTTTCTTTTTAAAAGAAAAAAAATTATTTTCTCCCTGAACGGCAATCCTCCACATTTTCGCTTTGGTTGTATTAATTAATAATTACGATTATAAGTATAATTTAGACGTTTCTATACAAATCTAGTCACTGGAAAAATTGTCAAAAGTCGCTTCATTTTATTAAATTTTTATTTCGATGCAAAATGGTTTGATTTAAGTGAAGAAATTCTTTCTTCACTTAAATCAAATTTCTTTATAAGATTTATTTATAATGATATTTATTATGAGACAACTTTTTCAATGTTTTACGAGTGTTTTATTATTAAAAAAAAATTCCGTGCTAGATAAATCTCGATAAAAAAAGAAATTCGATAAAAATGATATATTTTTTCAATTTTTTTTTCTTTTTTTTTATAGAGGAAAAAGAGATTTGACGGGCAGTGTAACGTGTCACATTAATGACGATTATAATCCTCGTTTTAATTCGAGTAAAATTATCGCACACACGCAGCGAACAAACGAAATTCCTAAATAGTTTCAGATGAATAAAATTTTCTGATTTCAAAATCCCTAAAAATACAATTAATTATTTATTGGTGTATAATATGAAGTTTTGATAATTATGGAGAAAGATGATTGAATAAAAGTTTTTTTTTTTATTAAAAATTCTGCAAATTTTAAATTTTAATGAGAAAGAAAGACGGGAAAAAAAATGAGGAATCTTGATTTCTTCGATGAATTTTACTAAATTAGTTTTTAAATTATAATTCATGAATATTAATAACTATTATTAATAATATTCATAATTATTATTAAGAATATTAATAATTATTATTACGAATGTTAATAATTATTATTAACAATATTAATTAATAATTAATAAGAATATATTTTTTTTAATTTTGATAAAATTCACTGGAAAAATTTAAAATATTCATATTTTTTTTTCTCATCTTTTTTTCAACTTTTCGCTGCTATATTTTTGTCAGCATAAAGAATAGAAAATAGAAAGTCAATTTTTTTTCCACAATTTTTCTTTTCTATTTGTGCGCCAATGGTAATATTGATTGACAAAGGCTGACTGTCAATTCCTATTTGAACTTTGCGATGGCATTATTGATTTTACGTGACTTTATTTTACTTTATTTTTTTTTTTTGAAAACATTTTCGAGAAAAACATTCTTCACGAATTCACACGATGATATTTTTATTGACTGAAACAATCAGCATTGATTTATTATTAGAAAATTTATTTCAGTGAATTAAAAATTTTCCACAAAAAAAAAAATAAATAAAAGAATTTTTCTGTACATTTTTGTGACGTTAAATATTTAATGTGAAAATTTACTTTTCGGAAAAAATTTTGATAGTCACTTAGTATTATTTAATTTTGATTTTCAAATTAAAACTTTTCTGAAATAAAAGCAATCGAATTAGCTCGATGAAATAATAATTTATGCAAATAATTCAGAATGGATCAAACTCGGTCAATCAATATTTCTATAGCGTCAATAAATGCCCAAAGGGAAACTGAAATTATAAAATTAAAAAATTTTAAAATCATGTATTGTGCGAATTCATACTCAATATGGTATATAAAAAATCGGTCATTATTATCGCGTCTGTAGTAAATAATTATAATAAATAAATAAATAAATAAATAAATAAATAAATAAATAAATAAATAAATACTAATAAATTGTCACGAGATGTAATTACTAAGAGAAGACGCTGCACTGATTTTTTTATACATGTGTACATATACATATACATATATATACTTTCAATGAAAAACTCATGTAAAAGTGCTTCGTCAATTATTCGCGCTTCTATATCACCTAAGTTTTTCTTTTTTTTTTTGTTAATTTTCCTTTTTTTCTCTTGTATATGAATAATCGGTAACTTTTTTTTTTGGTCATTTTATATAACAACTAGTATGGCGGTAGTTACTTGATAATATCAGTAAAGTTTTTCTTAATAAAGTACCTCTTTATTAGAGTGTTAAACTTGTCAAGTATCTACGAAAATTCCTATGTCGCTATATTTTTTTTTTATATAATAATACTATATGTGTATAATATACAATAATAATAATATTTATTAATAATCATAATAATGATAATAGTCATATAACAACAACAATAATCATAAATAAATATACTATATATTTATATGTATAGTCGTAATAACCGTAATGTTTTTTTGTATATAAACTTTTTGAAATTCCGTTTTATCGATTAAAATCGTTTTTTTTGTATTTGCTTTTTTTACACATTTTTTTCTGTACACTCGCCAGGTAAAAACAACGACTTCCGCTTTTATTATTTCTTTCTTCGATCTTTACAAATCATATATAGGTATATATATTATATAATATTGTGGGAAACGTTTTTTTTTTTTTTTAATAAGACTACGAATTCGTAATGACGTTGATTTTCTTTGCAAAATAATCTAAGCTAAAATTTTAGGTAAATTTAATTTCACTATTTTTCTATAGCAGGAAGATAGTCAATTCTTCTAGTTCAACCTTAAATTGTTTTTTCATTATTTTTCATATTACAGACTAAATTTTTGTATGCCTCACTTTCTTTTCACTCCTGGGATTTCTCGAAAAAAGCAAAATTTGATGTTTAAATCGCTCAAAATCTATAATAGCGAATAAAAATTTTTATTACATTTAAAAACAAAATTTGTAGTTATTGATTTATGAATTAAATAACAGGTGTTATAATTTATAAATAATAATTCTGATAATAATAACAGAAATAATAGTAATTATAACAATAGTAATAATAACAAACAGTGATTATAATTTATTACTACTTTAAAAAAATTAGTCGACATTTTTTTTTAAATTAATTAATTAAAAAAGTTAATAAAAAATTTTTTTAAATTAATTAATGAAAAAAAAAATGCAACATAATTTTTTGGAAGTTTGGTACAATAAGTTTTAATAAGGACTAAAAATTTGTTACTCTATAAAAATTCTTCGGTACTGAGACTCCCATTTTTTCCCTATATTTACGGTTGGCATAATATCCTCCTGGCACTATAATGCACTTTCAAGAAATTTCTATATAAAAATATCGCGTTAGTCGTCGTGTCCAGTGCGTATTTTTTTATTTTTTTTTATTTTTTGAGTTGAGAGAGAAATTTACGACGATTGTGTCTTTTTTTTTTAATTTATATTTTGGTCCCGTTTCGCGCGACGTTGAATTTCTCGCGAAACAATAATGTTTTCGAAAAATTACGGACAAGAACGAACCAGGTCCCAACTTTTCCATGGAGGCGATTATTAAGCTTTTCTGTGTTTTTTTTTCGTTTTTTTTTTTGTAATTTGTTTCTCTCGACATTCGTTTATGGGATTACGTTTTCACTAAATTAATTGTTTTTTTATTTTAAAACACTTGTGAGATCTTTTGTGAAAGACTAATAAAAAGACTATTTTTTGTAGTAGCTAAATTTTCTTTTTTGAAATTTTTTTTTTTGGTTTAAATATCTCGTGAAAAATTGCTAATTTTATGATGTGATTTTTATGTATATTATGCTTATGTACAATAAAAGCGAATGAAAAAATGTCTTTTTATATGTATGTATATATAATAGATCTAAAGTTAGTTTACACTATATGTGAGTAATTATTTTTTCGATTTTTGTAATTTTTTTAAATGTTTGTATTTTTGTAGAAAAATGCATTTTTTATTTTTTAGTGGAAACGTAACCTTTTTTTTCACAATCGTGCCCCATGTATACTCACACTAAAGCAATTTCCTATAAAACTACGGACGTTAAAGCAGTAAGATCACATTGCACTCTGCTTCCTTAACTTTCTAAACTTTTAAGTTTCGTAACTCTCAAACAAGCTTTTCAATTTTAACGAAGCATTTTTGATCGGGCATATTTTTATCTTGCCTCGAGAAAAAAAAGAAGAATTTTTATTTGCAAGCTTTTTATTCAGTGCTTTTTTTCCCTCAATATTATCGCTTTTCCCGTTTACTATGTACAATAAATCGATTTTTTTTAATTTACTATTAATTTAAATTAGAAATAAAAATTGAATATTTAAATTATTCTATTTATTTACACTCCTGGACAGAAAAGTCCATTTATTAATTATTAAACGGAAAATATTTAATTTTCAAAAAAAATTCTACTTCAGAAGAAGGAAAATTGATTGAATGAAAATTATTTTCTTGAAAAATTGAGAGCTTCTTTGAGAGAGAAAGAGAGTTTCGGGAGTATTGGAAACGAGGAAACGCTGTACATTCGCGCCTGACGAAGATTATTCATTCAGAATACAGAAACGAGATAAGTTCGTGTCAAATATTCGTAGTTATCAATTATTTAAGAAAAAAGTTTCAGGCACGCAAGACGGGTAAGGAGCAGCTCGCAGCAAGTGGAAGAATCCGTGCGTACCCACATTTCAATTTCTGTTCCGTTCTGACTTTTTTTTTTCTCTTGTTTTTCAATCATTTAGACCCATTGGGTAAATTTCGATGAAAATTTACATCATTGAGAATTGATTGGACCCGATACGATAGACCGTCGAATAACTTCATTAAAAATAATCTTCACACGCACTTGAATCATTCAAATAATTTTTTTTTCGCCTGCGGATTGAATTTTACACGTTGACTACATAATTATATATTGTATATATGAGAAAACAGTACTTTCTTTTTTTTTATCTATTCGTTGCATCAACAGGACGACAAGTGCGCTGAGAAACTTTTTTTTGGCGTTTTCTTTAAAGTCATTTTTCCCCCCAATTTATCAAAAAATCATTTTTTTTCTGAAAAAATCAGATCTATTCAAAATAATTAAAATATGAAAAAGAAAAAAATATTAATGATTCGAAAAACTAAATTTTAGGATTGAAGTGAAATGGAATTGTCTGTCTTTTATTTGTAGAGTCCATTGGAGAAAATGAGCTTTTGATAAATTGGAAATAGAACCGGTAATAAAGAAGGTTAACGGGACTCGAGAGTAAATTCGGTTTAGAGGGAAATTCTTTGTGGAATATATCAGCTAGGAGCAAAAAAAAAAAAAATAAAATCAAACGATTTCGATTGTAAATAATCTGGAATCTTGAATTCTTTTGAGGGAAGCGGAAAACTTTTCATAATTTGAGGAAATTTTCATCTTAATAAAATTTTAATAAATTGAAAATTTTTGCAATGAAGTTTTAAAACCGAATATTATACTTTCGATTACCGATTTTTTTTCTTTAATGCGCGCTTAAATTCGAAACGTTGAGGATTTGGAGTTAAATCCCTGACAATCCTTATATCAAATCTGTCGATAATTCTATTATCATTCATTGAACGTTATTTCAATAGTTTCTGGCTTTTTTCTAGTCAAATTAATTTTCACTTTTTTTTAAATATTTGTATTTTTTAACGTTTTGAACTTGTGAATTTGACTTTTTCGAATTTAAGATTCATCACACAGTCTTTGCCAAAATAAATTTTTTTTAATGAATTGAATTATAAAAAATCCAAAAGTTTTCGGAACTAAAAAGTGTGGATTAAAAAATTTAATTAAGAAAAATAAAAAATGTTTTAAAATTTTAATTTGGCTAATTTTAGCAAAGACCGTATTAGATAATTTAATCTATATATTCTAATTGGCATTAAAAATTAGTAAATTACTAAATTAGTGATTTAGTCAAAAATTACTAATCAATCTATAATTTTTAAGTTCGTTCTAATTAAGAGCGTATTATTTATATCGTGTATACGGAAAAAGGAATATCTTCTAATTTGTGAAAATTGAAGTTCCAAAACGAGGATATGGACACTTATTCAGAATATTTTCTATAATTAGTTAATTTAGCCTTATAAATTAATTATTCCTTTTGGGTTTGAATGTGCAAATAACATTTCAGTGCAAAGCTAGAATAAAAATTTCTTTGCAAATTTTTTTTTTCCTTCATAATTTAACAAAAAATTATTCGTTTTTAAATAATAAGAATGATTTCTTTCATTTCTCAAAAGAATAAATTTCAATCAAATGTCATTTCTAACTGAAAGAATCGAGAATTAAAATTTATTTTTACTTTGTAACAAGTATTTAATAAACAAATTTACCAATTTATTCAGTTTACATTTTTCATTTTTATTCCAATTGAAAACATTTTCAGAATTTATTTTTGAATTAATTACGGAGAAAAATTCAAGTATAATATGACAAAGAAATTTTTACCATTTTTTTTTTTTAAATTAATCTTAATCCGAAAAAACTGTCTAATAAATATATTTTCAATCTCTTTACAAGTCATTTACATAAATATACAACAGATAACAAGAAGAAGAAGAGAGATGATTTTTCTAAAAAATAAAAAAACAATGAATCCTCGCGTTTTTAAAATTCGAATAAATGTCCAGTCCTGGTCCCAAGGATTTGTTGCGGTTGAAGATTGAATATTTAATATATCGACGATGAATGAATAAGGCTGCAACGTTTTGCACTCGAACGCGGCTTCGATTATATATTTACATATATATATATTTATAAATATACGTATATTTGGTTGACATATATTTATAAATATATAGACATTTTTTTCTCTATATTTATTATGAAAATGAAGAATGGTTTTTTTTGACGAAGCGTAATTCGACGATTTTTTTATAAGATGATGGAGTGAGAACGGCATAGAAATAATTGTTGGTACGACCGATGAGAAGGCCCTGGTTTTTTTTTAATATGAATGCTGCGGCTGCAAACTTGTGGCTCAGCTACGCGATGTATCAGAGCCTTGACTGTTCCCAAGACCTCCCGTTTGTGAAAATGCGAGTCTCGTGGCCGATTGTGTTTGTGTTGTCGTTGGTGTTGAGTACGCTGGAATGCTGTAATGTCTTCCGGTACCAGTTTCCGGCACGAGGTGTGGAGTTCGACTTGAGACCGGAGGCAAAACCGGACTCGCTGGCCATGGATGAAGAGATACTGCACTTGGTGCATTTGGTACACTCCTCGAGTGTGGCAGTAGTGGCGAATTCGAAAGACTCGTCAATGGATGATGGGACGATGCGATACTTCCCGACATTCCAATACCTGCGAACCAGGAAAAAAAATTTCTCGATTAATAATTTTTTGAAGAAAATAAATACTGCAGAAATTGGAAAATAATTCCGGGAAATAAAATTTTAATTGAAAAATAATTTAGGAAAAAAATCTCTCGTGATAAATTGAAGGAAATAAATACATTGAAATATATTTTAGAAGAAAAAAATTAATTGAAAAATAATTTAGGAAAAAAAAAGTAATTGAAAAGAATTTCCCTTTTAAAAATGAAATCAAATGGAAATTCATTTTTCTTTTTTTGTCATTGATTGAAAATGATGATTTTGCGATTGAGAATGGAGTAAAAAATTGTTCGATAATATATTGCCCGTTGGATAAAATTCACAATTCGTTCAGACGACATATCAATCAAAATTCGACTGAACAAGCGGAAAATAGTTTTACACTCGATGTACATTGGATTCGATTTTCAATCGTGCGAATATTGTACCTATTTAATATTTATTTAATAGCCATTGATTTTAATGGTTTTATACACTTTCGAGATTGATAAAATTTTAATTGCCCTGATAATGACAATCAGAATATGAGAAATAATGTTTTTCTTTTTCTTCATTACAAAGTCGAAACATATTTTTACAAATTTAATTTTTCTAGACAAAATGTTAATTTTTTTCGAAAAGAAATTTGAAATTTTGCGCAAAAATTTAATTTCACAAAATTGGAATTAGAAATTATTTAAATTACCGAAGAAGGGGAAAGAATATAAATTTATAAATAAAAAAAATAAAGGAATAAAAAAATTATAGAAATATGAAAAAACAAAGGAAAGTGGTAAATTTTCTTCAGGGAAGAAAATAAGTAAATATTTTACAATATATAACGGAAATGAAGTTTGAGTAATAAGTTTATTTTCATAGCGTAAGCAAATTAAAAGTCGTTGGAGACGAGATGCTGAAAGTGGCAGTTTTCTCAAGTCGGAAAAAGTAGATTGAAGCCAGGACGATTAAAAAGTTTTGAAAGTAAATCTCGCGAGGAAAAAAAAAATTATAACGCTAGCGGGAAAAGAAGATGCCTAACAATCTCGACACAAAAGTCTCTCTCTCTCCCTTCGTGAAGGGTAAAAAATCCGCACAAGTTTTTTTTTCTTTCCTCAAAGATAAACCTGTATCTTTTGAAAAAGACTTGTGCGGCTTTACAACAAACAAGTTGGAAGTATTTTCCTTTTTTTTTTTTTTTTT